>JALPQD010000710.1:0-113628 GCA_023101885.1 Typhlomys cinereus
CTCTCTCTCTCTCTCTCTCTCTCTCTCTCTCTCTCTCTCTCTCCCCTTGGGCGGGGTGGGGCGCGCGCGGTGGAGGGGTGGGGTCGTCCGGGCCTGGGGGCGCAGGGCCAAGCCGCAGTCCGGCCTGGGTGCTGCTGCCGCGGACGCGTCGCATTTTTTTTTTTTTTATTTGTGTGTGTGTTATTATTTATTTTTTTGAGACTTAAGAAATAGAGTTCCTTTAGATTTAAGGGCCCTGATGGCAAGGAAGCTATAGTACATTAAGGTGGAAAGAGTGTTAGCTACAGAAGAGGTAGCTTAGGCCAGAGAAGCCTGGAATGAGGCCACCATTGTTGCCTCGAGGAGGAGAGAGGCGGAAGAGACAGGAGAGTTTGGTGGTGTTTTGATTATACGTTACCTTCATGAGCTACAGGGGAAAGATAAGTTAGGTAGAAAAAAGACTGTACTGGTATTATGGGCTAAAGTGTCAGTGTGCTTGTACATGCCTGTGATTCCAGCGCTCGGGAAAGCGAAGCAGTGATGTAATTTGCAGTGTTCAAGGTCAATCTGGGCCATGCGCCCAGTCTCCGTTAATAGCAATTTCAAAGTCTTCACTTAGGACTGATTTAACAAGACTTGATCAATGTTTGGAGCAAGCTGATTTAGGTAAAAAAGTAGTTTAATCATCTTGCCTTTACTTGTTCATAATCATACTACACCAGTTCACATAGATGAGTTTTGTACTTCATGGTTTCCTGAATAATCTAGAACTTAGTTCCATAGTATAATGCATGAAGGAATTTCAGGCACTTCGATTACTTCGACTAAGTATCAACTGGGGAGGTAGTAGGAATTAAAGTTTCGCTTTAGCAAAGGATCTTAGTTTGATTCCAGATCCCTATTTAAAGACTCAGCGGGACTGGAGCGATGCGTCCAGGGGTTAAGCCTCTGTCTTTAAGCAGACGTCTGAGTTTGGAACTCCAATCCCATGTAAAAACCGTAGAACCGAACCTGGTGGCAGATGTACTTCTTGTTCCAGCAAGCAGAGCCTGGCGACAAACTCCAGAGCAAAGCAACTGGAGGTAGAAGCCAATCCAGAGTGCTTCCTGACATTCACCCTTGGGCCACAAGCGACACATGACACACATGAAAAAATTAAGATATGTTTATTTGTTTTTAAAAAATATGCTGGCAGACTATGGTGCGCAGCTAATAATTCTACCCTGGAAATTGGAAAAACAGGGGAAAACTCCAGAGAGTACAGCCATAAGCAAAAATAATCCAGGATGTACTCCCAATGTCACTTTCTATTTCCACCCAACACATTACTCAATGCCTCTTGTATACATTACTGCACATTACTGTATACCCATTTACATGCAAAACGAACACATGCACACATTGCCAAAAAAAGACAAAGAAATTAAGCACAACGCCACAATTTGAATTAAAAGAAAAGAAAACTAGCTTGGAACTCTGGAAAACTGTGTTACCTTACACTGAAGTGAGTCTAAGATGTGGAGCGTGGCCCACTAGGACACATGTGCCTCGAGCTTCAGCCATGGCAGCAGCCATTCTGAAATTGGAAATAATTTTGGAGAACCTGAAAGGTAGACAGGGACATACTACCGTGGCTCCAGATATGCAGTCCTCCCCTCACACTGATCCTGGTGTGAATGTTGGGGTTTTTTTTTGTATTGCTATAATTGATTTTTCCCCCCAAGATTTCCTTAAATCCTGCTTTTTGGAAAAAAACCATGTTGCATAACTCCTGTGCTTGCTACACCATTCTCCAGCCCGTGACCCTCTCAGGTAGCATGGGCAAGGCGTACACCCACCCCTGTCCTTCTAATGTGCAAAACTAAAGTCCCAAATGGCGGGTCTTAAGATGACCGTGTGTTTGGAATCCCACTTAATGCAAGGTCATGTTTACAGTGTCAAGCAGTTTTACTGGTGATCTGTGGCTCTTCAGGCCGCAGTGCTGCAAGCTATCTCTGGAAGATTCTCCAGGTTTGGTTATAGGTGTCAATTTGCGGGACCTGAGATGTTGGGAATGGCTTCCCTATTGAAGTCAGATGCTCTTTCTGTATTTCTTACTTATTTTTTTTTTATTCTTATTCGCCATAGCATTTTTCTTCTGCAATATTTTGTGAATTACTTCTATATGCTATCACTGCTGACTATCGAGCCCCTTATTTGGACATTTTAAACAGGAGAACAATCTCTGCTATTCTAAGAATCATTCTACATCTTGTCCTGACGTCCTTGGAGGTTATTATTCCAGTTTGATAAACTTGTTGTCCCCGTGACTTTTAATAGCTGAGTCTCTAAGGATCTGGCCGGGAGAAGTGACATCTGATGCCTAAGCAGGAATCCCAGGCTTGTGGTGAGCTTGGAGCTGTTGTGCTCTCTAAGGCTGCAGGTATTTTTCCTTCAGGAATCTTTATCTATTCAGTCCTCTTCCTCCTTCTCTTTACTTTTCTGAAGGACATTGAGACCACATAGAGAGAGGGGAAGGCCTGACCAAATCAACTTTTCTGTGCAACTTGTCTTTTACCGCATACATAAATCTTAACATGATTAATAATGGGAAGAAATGAAATAGAATCCCTGGGAAATGTGAGAACTAGCCAACTGTGGTGTTCTCCGAGCAATAGGCATGCAGCATATGTCTCACTTTCTTCTCATTGTTACATTTTCATTGCTACAAGACAAAACTCTAGATACAAGGAATGTATCCAGTAGGTCGTATTAGCGGTCACTGTACCTGCCTGCCATTCATCATTAGCAGATGGCCTTCTGTGTGCTTAAGATATTCCTGGGTGAGCTCAAAAAACGAACTTTAAATCCATGGAATGAATTTTTTTAGCTTTGGGTATGTACTGGCTTATTTTTAAAACTATGTGTGAGAGAGCACCCACCGTCATACAACTTAAAGAGAAGGCGCGATCTGTTCAATTTACAATTCCAGAGGGGAGATACAGTTTTTATGGCGGAGCTGACATGACTGATGAAGCTGTGAGAAGGCCTATGTCACACCATCCAAGAGGTTCTGAAGCATCCCTCTTCTTCTTGTGGTCTTTTTATCTGTGTACACTACTGGGAGGCTCCAAGGAGATATAGGGAAGTTCTCATAGGATTTGGGGCGATCTTTGTATATCCAGATAATCCTCTTCAGGTGAATCTCAGCTTATCTAGTTAATTGACAGGTGTGTCAAGTGACCCCCGGATTTTACTATCAGGGTAGGCCGCATGCCCATTCAGACCACCAGGAGAACCTTAACAATGAACTGGGGCATAGGGCTATGACTTTAGTTAGTACTTGCCCGCTCTTATGTATTCTTGTAATGGAGGAATGGGTAAACCTTTGTCGTGACCTCACAGGCAGTACATAGAGGCCAATTCTCTTTCCACAAAGCTACCATAGGCCCTTCCCTCCCAAGCCCCCTCCCACGGTGAAATGTTGATAGAGTAAATCTTTTTTCTCTTTATTTCCCACTTCTATTTCTCTTTACTTATCCTATTCCCCTTTTTTTTCCCCCCCCCCTCCCTTTTCCCTCTTTTCTTTTTTTCCCCCTTTTCCTTGTTTTATAATTTTTTCCCTTTCCACTCTTTTTTTCCTTTTTTCCACCCCCTCCTTTCCCATGTGCAGGTCTGTGGAAACACTCACAGTGCAGTGAATTTGTAAATGCAACCAACATCCATGTCATGTCCAGAGATTATGTCTGGCCACACCCCTTCCCCCTTCAGGACTTTACAGCCTTATAGTCCCTCTTCCGGAGTTCCCTGAGCCTTAACCGGGAGGGGGATTGAATCATTTTAAAACACTTGCAAGAGATCCAAAATGTCTGTTCAGGTCCGAGACATTATCATTTCCATGACTCAGAAATATGACGCATTTTGGAATATGATTTTAGGGAATGTCACTTGAGAAATTTCACGTTTTTAAGTCGAAAAGCCTCTGGGAAAATACAGAAAAAACCAATTGATTTCTCTTTAGTGACAGAAAGGCAGGACGAGGTGGAGCTGGTGACTGGGCGACTGATCACTTCTGGAAGTCACCTAACCTGTATTATAAAACTACCCACCTCCCTCGCTCATATTTCAGACATACATGTTCCTAAAACGGGAAAAAATGCAAGTCAGGCAAACGCACCCACGCATTTCTTTACTGGTCAGAAAGAATTAACTGCGTTTAACAGTCGTCATCCTATGGCCAGGCGAGCTTTGTCTCTCGGGAAAACTGTCCGATGGTAAACAAGCCTTTTATTTTCAAAAGAAAACGTTTAGATGTATTGCAGACACTATAAGTCATTAGGCTTAATAATCTTGACAAAATATTGCCCAAACAAATGAGAAAAGTAAATAATGAGCTCTAGAAAGGAAATTCAGTTTTCCATGTCCTTATGACACAGTGAAGACCCTTGGCATTTAAGTGATCTAATGTCACTCCCTGTTGGTTTTTGATAATGTCTTCTATAGCATTCTTCAAGTCACATTTTTTTGTTTGTACACAAATGATACTAATGGGAATAGTATATTCATTGCCATTGTTTAGAATTCTATCTTTACAATAGCTTTTTTTAAATTTAAGATGTCTCCCCCTCCTTAAAAAACAAAAATCACTTCCTAATTTTTAACATTTTGGGGGAAGAAGGTTGTTTTGATGTTTGGTTGTTTTAGCGGCTATTTAATATGTACCCCTGAGATATATATAGTTCCAAACTTTCATAACATAACAGCAACTGTGTTCCATTTACCTTATAAATTTACTGAGTTACAGGTAAATTCCTCTTAAAACCAAACTTCCTTCCTTCCTTCCTTATTTTCTTATTTCCTTCCTTCCTTCCTTCCTTCCTTCCTTCCTTCCTTCCTTCCTTCCTTCCTTCCTTCCTTCCTTCCTTCCTTCCTTCCTTCCTTCCTTCCTTCCTTCCTTCCTTCCTTCTTTGCTTTTTCTTTCTTTCTCTCTTTTGCTTTCTTTTTTTGCACCAGCATTGGAGATTGAATCCAGGCTGTCTTGTGGGCTAGATCTCAACCCAACCTTCTTAGAGAATTTCTGGTGTATACATGAAATTCTACAAATACTGCAGGATTTTACACTTAAGAGGTAACTATCCCACATTGGTAATATAATAGAACATATGTTTACATCAGTAATTTAATAGAATATATGTTTAATCAGGACATCTTTATCACTGCACAAGGGTTAGGAAACAAGGCAGAAGAGGGGACAGAAAAAAATGTGAAAGCCAGAAGGTGAAAGGAATACCACCAAACAGTATCTCAGTATCTTGTAGGCATGTCAGGGCATTGCTCCCACAAACTCACTGCATAGGTGCTTACCTGCACCAGACCTGCACGAGACTTAGCTTGTGAAGATTTCCTCATGGAAATCAGAATTCAGGAGGCCCCACCTCTCCCCAAGGGACTATTGACAGTTAATATCTGCGGTGGGAAGGGGGCTCACTTGATTGTTTGTAGCCACTGATATATTACCCAAACTCCAGTAAGTGTCCAGACATACTAAATACTCAGTGTCATACAAATGCACACAAAGTAGGAGGAGAATTTCTGGAAAGAAGGTTTTCAGTGGGAGAAGGAAGGAGAAAAAGGAGGGAGATGGGATCATGTAATATGGAGTGAAAATGACTTAAATTCACTGTGTACATGTGTGAAACTGTCAAAGAATAAAAAATAAAAATTTAAAAAATGCGTATCGAAATCTCATCAGCAAGAAAATGGATCAAACATTTTATGATTGGAAGATATTTTTGACAATTCCTTTGTCTCATAAAATCATTTCTTTAAGATCACGGCAATGTCTATTTAACCTTTTAATCTCACTATCCTTAAGTCTGATGGGATGGCCCACATTATCTTACCACCTCGATGCAAATCCTGTAATGGCTTCTCCATGGGACAAAAAATTCTCCCCCTCCCTCTCTCTTTGTTTCATTCCCTTCCTCCTGTATCTTTTTTTTTTTTAATTTTTCTTTATTTATTCAATTGTGCGTGTGTGCGTATGTATGTGTGCGCGCGCGTGTGTCTGTGTGTATGTAGAACCACGGACGAATTCGCGAACCACCATGGACGCCTCCACTTCCTCCGCCCGGGGATTCACAGGCTCCGCCCTACCAGGGCCAGAAACGCAGGCCGCCCCACGCTGGTCGGTGGGTCTTTACGTGGGATCTGGATCCGAACTCAGGACCTTCGCCTGCAAGGCGGAGGCTTAACCCCTGAGCCACTTCTCCAGCCCCCTCCTGTATCTTTAAAAAAAATTTTTTTTTACTTAAAACAAAACTCACCTCCCTGTCATTCCCCATTGCACTCTCCCCCCTTCCCCCTTCTTTCCCTCTCTCCCTCCCTGCCTCCTTCCTTACCTTCCTCCCTTCCCCCTCCCCCCTCCTGGTGCCTCCCTCTTCCTCTCTCCCATCTCCCAGAGTGTCATCCATTTATGTGGGCACTGAACTTCCCTCTGAGTCCTCCACCCTAGTGAGGGTTCAGTACTCGGTGTCATAGCCCAGGGCCCCTTCTTGGGCTCCTTGTTAGTATGGGGACTCTATTATGACTGTTAATCTCTTGCCTCTAAGGATCCTACTGCCTGGAACTTTCTCCCCTTGATCCATGCTAGACTTTGGGGGGTCCTTGACATGTCAGCCATTGTGCAGGTCAGGCAAAGTCCATTTCTGGCTGCTGAAGCTCTAACTTTTGTGGAGTGTCTTACATATCCTTGGTCCTCCCCATCTTTAGGCTCTTACAATCTTGCTGCCCCCTCTTTCGCAAGGTGCCCTAAGCTTTAGGATGGGGAGAGATTTGGGTGGTCTGGTTCCACGTGTTAATGTAGGGTCTTTGGTGTTCTGAATTATGGCTTGTATTTTAGCTTCATCTCTCACCACCCCTCAATCCCTGCCTTTTCCTCCCCTACTCTGGTTCCATCTTGTTCAACTACTAAGAATCCCCTAGAGCTCTATGCTTGTCTTATCTTTGACCTTTTCAGGTTTGCCTCTTCATCTTTCTCACTCAGTTCTGTCCCATTAGGTCCTATGTTAATATTTTCCTCAGAGAGTGATGAAGAAATGTAAGTTAAAGAAACATGGGCCCCTAGTGAGGCTGCTATTCCTGGACTAGGGATGTGCTCACATTCCTTTGTTGGTGCAACCATTACCCCTGTTGATCATCCTCCTGTCGTTGTGCGACCACTACCCCTGTTCCCAAACAGAAACTGATCATTAAGGAACACTTTCCATTTCCCTCTTATTCTTAACCCTGATGCTCTCGGGTCTGGTCTCTGATTTTCCCTACTCTAGATACTTCGTGTAAATGATATCATGTAAGACTTACACTTTTAGTCTTGCTTTTTCCACTTCATACAATGTTTCCAGGATTTGTCCATGTTACATCATTAGCAGGACTTGGTTCCTTGTTTTCTTTTGGTTTGTTTTTCCTTTTAAGACAGAGACTTATTAGATAGCCTAGCCTGGCCTTGAGCTTGAGTAGTTCCTGGCTCAGTCTATTGAGTGCTGCAGCTGCAGGCATGTGCTCCCACTCAGCTCACTCATATTTACTGAAGAATAACACTTAACTATATGTGTACCCACATTTGCTTCTCCATCCTCTTGTGGACACTTGTTATATCCACGAATAATGCTGTAGTGAATCTTTTTTTTTGTGTGTGTGTTTCTAAAGAATATTTTTTTATTAAAAATTTAATTATACATTTTAAAATTTTTTTACCAGTTCCCTCCCTCCCCCCTCCTCCCCCCGAACCCCGTCCTCCCCCTTCTCTCCCTTCCCATCCCCCAGTGCCTCTCCCCCAAATTCCAGAGAGTCCTTTATTGTGTACGCCTGCCTCTCCACTGGGTCCTCCTCTCTGATACATATAAGGACCCGTGGCATTTCCATAAGCCTTTTCTCTTGTTCCCCTTAAGCATAGGAGCACTACTATAGCTGTCAATCCCTTGCCTCCAGGGGTCTCGGTGCCTTAACAGATGCTAGACGTTATGAGGGCAACAGTGCGCTGGACATTGCCAGGGCATGCAAAGTCCCATTATGATTGCTTTGGCCCCAACTATTGTTGAGAATCTTGCAAATCGTTGCTCCTCCCACCTTTTGCTCTTACAATCTTACCGCCCCCTTTCCGCAAATGTCCCTGAGCCCAGGATGGGGAGGCTTAGGCTGGCCTAATTCTATTGATGATATAGAGTCTCTGAAGTTCTGGATTGTGTTTGTTTGATTTTCTTTTGCAGTTTTGCTTCTTCGCAATGCCCTTCACTCCATCCTGCGGGACTGTATGTCACCCCCTGCCAAGAACAAAAAGCTTTTAAACTGGAGTCTTTTTATAATGGACATTCAAGTATATGTAATAAGAGTAGGAAACCTCAGTGAGGGAGGGGTCCATCACCCATTTGCAAAATTTACTTTTTATCTGCTAGACTATATGCCCTCCCCTTCTGGTGAGATCAGAAAGAACGTCTGTGAACTTAACCAGGTTTTCATTACTACTTCAGATCTTGATGGAGCCTATTTTCTCTGCTGTAACATGGTCCCCTCCTCCTTGTTTCTGGTGTGGCCCTCCTAACCCATCTCTCTTGTTCATCATAATCTTGCAATTACTGTGTGACAGGTTTCTTGTGAGTGTCTCAATGTGGGCTGGGTGAGTTTTTGGTACTAGGAGCCACTATTAGGGAGATACACGGCGCTTAATTTTCTGGGTTTGGGATACTTCACGTTAATTAATTGTTTCTAATGACATCCATTTCCCAGCAATTCCAGTAATTCATCATTTTTGAATGGCTGAGTAGTACCCATTGTAAGATGTACCACTTCCTGACCACCGTCAACTGTTGGACATTTAGGTTGATTCCATACTTTGCTATTGTACCATGCTGCTATGAACATGGTCGCGCTTGTGCATCGAGGCGAACCTCTGCTGCAGGGGGGTTATCCCAAAATGGGATAACAGGGTCATATGGCTTTCAATCTTTAATTTCTTTAAGAATCTCCAGACGGCTCGCCAGAGTGGCTGTTGAGCCTGCATTCCACCAACAATGTAGGAGATTTTCCCCTCTCTCCACATCCTCTCCAGATTGTCATTGTTTTTTATTGTGGATTTTTGCATCCTGACCGGGGTGGAATGATACTCAGGAAGTTTTGATTTGCATTTCCCTGATTTGCCTCTAACGATCCTACTGCCTGGAACTTTCTCCCCTGTGATCCATGCTAGACTTTGGGGGGTCCTTGACATGTCAGCCATTGTGCAGGTCAGGCAAAGTCCATTTCTGGCTGCTGAAGATCTAACTTGTGTGGAGTGTCTTACATATCTTTGGTCCTCCCCATCTTTAGACTCTTACAATCTTGCTGCCCCCTCTTTCGCAAGGTGCCCTAAGCTTTAGGATGGGGAGAGATTTGGGTGGTCTGGTTCCACGTGTTAATGTAGGGTCTTTGGTATTCTGAATTATGGTTTGTTGTTTTCACGTCCTTCCTCCTGTATTTTAGCTTCATCTCTCACCACCCCTCAATCCCTGCCTTTTCCTCCCCTACTCTGGTTCCATCTTGTTCAACTACTAAGAATCCCCTAGAGCTCTATGCTGTAGGAAGTGGAGCATTTTTTCAGATATTTGTTAGACATTTTAATTTCATCCCTGGTAAAGTTTCTTTTAAGTTCCACGGCCCATTTTTAATTGGGCCATGTTTTCTCTTGGAGTTTAGTTTCTAGTTCTTGTGCACTCTGGACAGTAGAGCTCTGTCAGATTGTTGTTAGTGAAGATTTTCTCCCATTCTGTGGGTTGCCTTGAGCTCATGTTACAATCTCTTATGAACAGAAGCTCTTTAATTTCACAAGATCCCAACTGTTGAGAGTTGGTGCAGTGACTGTGCCATTGGATGTCTGTTTAGGAACTGTTGCCTAGCCCAATCAGCTCGAGGAGTTCCCCATCCTTTCAACTATGGTTTTTACAAGTCTCTGGCCTTAAATCAAGGTCCTTGATCCATTTTGGAATTTACGTCTGTACATGGTGACAGGTACGGGTCCAGCTTTAATCTTCTGCATGTGGAGATCCATTTTTGCTAGCCCATTTGTTGAAGATGCTGTTCTTTTTCCTTGGATTCTTTGGGCTCCTTTGTCAAAGACCAAATGCTGTATTTTTTTGTGGGCTTATATCGGACAGGGAGTGACATTAGATCACTTAAATGCCAAGGGTCTTCACTGTGTCATAAGGACATGGAAAACTGAATTTCCTTTCTAGAGCTCATTATTTACTTTCTCATTTGTTTGGCAAAAGATTTTGTCAAGATTATTAAGCCTAATGACTTATAGTTTCTGCAATACATCTAAACGTTTTCTTTTGAAAATAAGAAGGCTTGTTACCATCGGACAGTTTCCCGAGAGACAAAGCTCTCCTGGCCATAGGGATTACTAGCTGTTAAACGCATTTAAATTCTTTCTTGACCAGTAAGAAATGCTTTGGGTGAAGTTTTCTGACTTTCCTGTTTTCCCTGTTTTAGGAACATGTATGTCTGAAATATGAGCGAGGGAGGTGGTTAGTTTATAATACAGGTTAGGTGACTTCCAGGAAGTGATTCAGTTGCGCCCAGTCACCAAGCTCCACCTCGTCCTGCCTTCTGTCACTAAAGAGGAAATCAATTGGTTCTGTATTTTCCCAGAATGCCTTTTTCTACTTAAAAACGTTGAGAATTTCTTCAGTGACATTCTAAGAAATCAATATTCAAAATGCTTCATATTTCTGAGTCATGGAAATGATAATGTCTCGGACCTGAACAGACATTTTGGATCTCTTGCAATTGTTTTAAAAATTATCAATCCCCCTCCCATGTTAAGGCTCAGGGAACATCTCGGGAAGAGGGAGCTATAAGGCTGTAAAAGTCTGAAGGGGGAAGGGGTGTGGCCAGACATTATCTCTGGGACATGACAGGGATGTTGCATTTACAAATTCACTGCAGCTGTGAGTGTTTCCACAAGACCTGCACAGGATTTACTCTATCAACATTTCACCGTGGAAGGGGGCTTGGGAGGGAAGGTCTATGGTAGCTATTGTGGAAAGGAAATTGGCCTCTATTTACATGACTTGAGGTCACTACAAAGTTTACCCAGTTCTCCATTACAAAGAATACATAAGAGCTGCAAGTACTAACTAAAGTCATAGCCTCTATGCCCCAGTTTCATTGTTAAGGTTCTCCTGTGGTCTGAATGGCAATGCTGCTACCCTGATAGTAAATCCTGGGTGTCAACTTGACACACCTGGCATTAACTAAGATCAGCTGAGATCACCTGAAGAGATTATCTGGATAATACAAAGATCGGCCCCAGATCCTATGAGAACTTCCCTATATCTCATTGGAGCCTCCCAGTAGTGTACCAGATAAAAAGAACCACAGAAGAAGAGGGATTCTTCAGGAAGCCTCTTGGATGGGTGTGACATAGCCTATCTCCAGCTTCAGCCAGTCATGTCATCTCCGCCATGAAAAACTGTATCTCCCCTCTGGAATTGTAAATTGAACAGATCTCCCTTTCTCTTTAAGTTGTATGACTGTGGGTGCTCTCTCACAGCAATAGTTAACAATAATCATTACATACCCAAAGCCTAAAAAAATTCATTCCATGGATTTAGTTCTTTCTTTTGACTCACAAAGGAAGTATCTTAAGCACACAGAAGCCATCTGCTAATGATGAATGGCAGGCAGGTACAGTGACCACTAATACGACTACTGGATACATTCTTGTAGCTGAGATCTTGTAGCAATGAACAATGTAACAATGAAAGAAAGTGAAGACCTATGCTGCACCTATTGCTGCAGGAGAACAGCCACCATTTGGCTAGTATCTCACATTTCCCAGGGATTCATATTTCCATTTCTTCCCATTATTAATCATGTGAAGATTTATTATGCGGTAAAAGACAAGTTGCACAGAAAATGTTGATTTGGTCAGGCCCTTCCCACTCTCCTATGTGGTCTCAATGTCCTTCAAGAAAAAGTAAAGAGAAGGAGGAAGAGGACTGAATAGATAAAGATTCCTGAAGGGAAAAATACCTGCAGCCTTAGAGCTCACACAGCTCCAAGCTCACACACAAGCCTGGGATTCCTGGCTTAGGCATCAGATGTCACTTCTTCCCGGCCAGATCCTTAGAGACTCCAGCTATTAAAAATCACAGGGACAACAATTTATCAAACTGAATAAATAACCTCCAAGGACAGTCCAGGACAAGATGTAAGAATGATTCTTATAATAGCAGAGATTGTTCTCCTGTTAAAATGTCCCAAATAAGTGCTCGATAGTCAGCAGTGATAGCATAATAGAAGTACTTCACAAAATATTGCAGAAGAAAAATGCTATTGCTAAGTAAGAATAAAAAAAAAATAGTAAGAAATACAGAAAGAGCAATCTGACTTCAAATGAGGGAAGGCATTCCCAGACATCTCAGGTCCCGCAAATGACAGCCTATAAACCAAACCTGGAGAATCTTCCAGAGATAGCTTGCAGCACTGCTGCCTGAAGAGCCACAGATCCAACCAGTAAAACTGCTTGACACTGTAAACCATGCCTTGCATGTAAGTGGGACTTCCAAACACACGTTCATCTTAAGACCCGCCATTTGGACTTTAGTTTTGCACTTAAGTACAGGGGTTGGTGATACGCCTTGCCCATGCTACCTGAGGAGGTATCACATGCTGGAGAATTGGTGTAGCAAGCACAGGAGTTATGCAACAATGGGTTTTTTTCCAAAAATCAGATTTTAAGGGAAATCTTGGGGGGAAAAATCAATTATAGCAATGACACCCAACATTCACACCAGGAGTCAGTGTGAGGGGAGGACTGCATAGCTGGAGCCACGGTAGTATGTCCTGTCTACCTTTCAGGGTTCTCCAAAATTATTTCCAATTTCAGAATGGCTGGCTGCCAATGGCTGAAGCTTCGAGGCAGCATGTGTCCTAGTGGGCCACGCTTCCACATCTTAGACTCACTCAAGGTGTAAGGTAACACATTTTCCAGAGTTCCAATCTAGTTTTCTTTCTTTTAATTCAAAATTAGTGGCTGTGTGCTTAATTTCTTTTTCTTTTTTTGCATGTGTGCATGTGTATGCGTTTTGCATGTAAATGGGTATACATGTATGTGCAGGTATGTATACAAGAGGCATTGGAGTATATGTGTTTGTGGAAATAGAAAGTGACATTGGGAGTCATCCTGGATTATTTTGCTTATTGCTTTACTCTGGAGTTTCCCTGTTTCCAATTTCCAGGGTAGAATTATATAGGCTGCCACCATATCTGCCCAGCATTTTTTTAAAAACAAATAAACATATCTTAATTTTTTTGCATGTGTGTCCATGTGTCTCTGTGTGGCCCAAGGGTGACTTCAGGAATCACTCTGGATTGCTTCTACCTCCAGTTGCTTTGCTCTGGAGTTTCCCAGGCTCTGCCTTCTGGAACAAGAAGTACATCTGCCACCATTTCTGTTCTACGTTTTTACATGGGATTGGAGTTCCAAACTCAGGACTTCTGCTTGAAAGACAGAGGCTTAACCCCTGGACCATCTCTCCAGTCCCTGCTGAGTCTTTAAATGGGATCTGGAGATCAGAACTAAGATCCTTTGCTAAAGCAAAAGACTTTAATTCCTGAACTACCTCCCCAGTTGATACTTAATTTCTAAGTATCGAAGTGCCTGAAATTCCTTCATCTCATTATACTATGAAACTAAGTTCTTAGATTATCAGGAAACCATGAAGTAGCAAAACTCATCTATTTGAACTGTGTTATTATGATTTTGAAACAATATAAAGGCAAGATGATTAAACTACTTTTTTGACCTAAATCAGCTTGCTCCAAACATTGATCAAAGTCTGTTAAATCATTCCTAAGTGAAGACTTTGAATTGCTATTACTGAGACTGGGCCTCATGTGGCCCAGATTGACCTTGAACTGCATAATCATCCTGCCTTCGCTTCCCGAGCGCTGGAATCACAGGCATGTACAAGCACACCTGACACTTTAATCCCATAATACCAATTATCAGGTCTTTTCTACTCTAACTTTCCCCTGTAGCTCATGAAGGTAACTTTATAATCAAAAACACCACCAAACTCTCCTGTCTCTTCCTCCTCTTCCTCCTCCTCTCATGCCACAATGGTGGCTCTTCCAGGCTTCTCTGGCCTAAGCTACCTCTTCTGTTCTAACACTCTTCCACCTTAATGTACTATAGCTTCCTTGGCCATCAGGCCCTTAACTCTAAATGAACTCTTATTTCTTAAGTCTCAAAAAAAATAAATAAATAAACACACACACAATTAAAAAAAAAAAAAATGCGACGCGTCCCGGCAGCGAGCACCCAGGCCGACTGCGGCTTGGCCTGCGCCCCCCGGCCCGGACGACCCCAGCCCCCTCCACCGCGCCGCCCCGCCCCCGCCCAAGGTGAGAGAGAGAGAGAGAGAGAGAGAGAGAGAGAGAGAGAGAGAGAGAGCAGCCCAGCCCCCACCCACCCCGGAGCCCCACGTGTCCCGGCGGCGAGCACCCAGGCCAACTGCGGCTTGGCCTGCGCCCCCCCGGCCCAGACGACCCCAGCCCCCTCCACGCCGCCCCGCCCCCGCCCGCCGCCCACCGCCCACCGCCCGCCGCCCGCATCCCGCCGCCCGCCGCCCACATCCCGCCGCCCTCCGCCTGCCGCCCAAGGTAAGTGAGAGAGAGAGAGAGCCCAGCCCAGCCCCCAACCACCCCGGAACCCCGCGTCCCAGCGGCGAGCACCCAGGCCAACTGCAGCTTAGCCTGGGCCCCGCCCCGGACCCAAGCCCCTCGCCCCCTCCTGCCCCATGCGCCTAGCCACCCCCCTGGATCCCAGGTGAAGAATTCTGCCATTGAGCCAGGGAGCGAAAGAGCCCAGCCCCACCCCGACCCCCACCCGGAAGCCGCCCCGCCAGCAGCACCTCACTGCGCAGCCGGCTTTGCCCCGGGCCCGCCCCTCTCAGCGCCCACCTTCCCAGATTGCAGGTGAAGAACTCTGCCATCAACATCAGACCCTCTGCCTCTCTGGCCCACCGGGGACCTACGCACGTGGTCCACGAAAGACACACTGCTACTCAGAATTCAATAGGGCCCAAAGGAAACTCAAGCAAAATTCTAAGGAACAAAGGGAGCACAGGCCATACATCTGGACTCCACTACAATCATTATATCACGTGGGCGAGTTTCTTCTCATCCAGCCCAAAGATAAGTAAACATTTTCTATTCACCTTACTGATCCTTTAAAGTATCAATGCTGTAGATCAACTTTCTCATACAGCCACCCCACAACATACAACTCCAGGGAGTACACCACTCACCCCCACATTTCATCAAGAAACTAAATCGTAAAAGTGCACTACCAAACTAATACTCACCCCCTGGTAACGTAACCTGACTTAACTGACGTACTAACAGCCTAGTAGCCTCATCTAGGATATAATATTAACAATACACAGACATACCCAATCCAAGGCAAGCACTAGTAATAACTGGCAAGCGTAACAATACTAACTACGTGGATTCAGTGAAAAACAGAAACTGAAAGGTCCTAAAAAACAAAACAACAATGTACAAGTTAAAGTGCAGATCCACGAGAAACAAAACCCAAGAAGACCAATCTCCTGCCGAAAGAATCAATCCATAATGAGGGATTCCGACCAGAACAAATCCACAGAAAATCGCCATGAAAGCCAGACCCAACATAACGACTTTCAGAGTATGATCCTTACCATGATTAATACTATGAAAGAGGAAATCCGAGAAGAGTTAAACAACCGAATCAACCACTTTGAACAGGAACACAACAGGCACTTGGAGGAGTTGAGAAAAACAGTTCAAGAAACAAAAATAGGTATAGAGCAGGTAAAACAGTCTCAGGCAGAGTTTAAAATTGAACTAAAAGACAAGTTATCTTCAACCCAAAACTCAACAGTGAGTCTTATCAGCAGAACAAATGAGGCAGAAAATAGAATTTCAGATCTTGAAGACAAAGTGGGAGAATTAACCAGCTCAATGGAAGAGATTGTTAAAGCCAAAAAGATACTTGAGAGGAACATTCAAGAGATATGGGACACCCCGAAGAAGCCTAACATGCGCATTCATGGAATACCAGAACAAGAATCCCAAAATATCACACCTGAGGAAATATTTCAATTCATCATAAATGAAAACTTCCCACAATTAAAGAATGAGAGGCCTATCCAAATACAAGAGGCATTTTGCACTCCAAACAGATATGACCAAAATAGAAAATCGCCACGGCAAATAACTCCACATTCAAGACAAAGAAAAGGTGCTGAGAGCTTCAAGAGAAAAAAAGCAAGTCACTTTTAAAGGTAAACCTATTAGAATAACAAATGACTACTCAATGGAAACAGTAAAAGCAAGAAGAGCTTGGAGAGACATACTTCAAGTATTAAATGAGCAAAAATGCCAACCTAGACTGATGTACCCGGCAAAACTATCTGTCATGATTGAGGGAGAAAGAAAAGTCTTCCAACACAAAGACAACTTGAAGGGATACCTGTCTACCAAACCAGGCCTTCAAAAAATCCTAGAACTGATACTCAAGCTTGAAGAAAAGAACAAGCGTATCCAGGAGGGCAGAAGGGAAGTATAATACCACCGAAATATAAATATCAAACAACATGCTTACAAAGTCTACTAAACATAAAAAATGTCCAGAATTAAAAATAATTTCTCCATTATAACATTAAATGTCAATGGGATTAATTCACCGATTAAGAGACATAGATTACAAACTTGGATTAAAAACCACAATCCAACAATCTGCTGCCTTCAGGAAATTCATCTCACCACAAAAGATAGGCATATCCTAAGAATGAAAGGCTGGTCCAAAATCTTGCAAGCTAATGGAACCAGGAAACAGGCAGGAGTAGCAATTATGCTTTCAGACAAACTGGACTTCAAACCAAAGAAAATCATAAGAGACACAGATGGATACTACATTTTAGTCACAGGTACAATTCACCAGGAAGACTTCACAATCCTGAACATTTATGCACCCAATACGGGCCCCTCCACATTCATTAAGAAAACCCTACAGCGCCTAAAGCAAGATATCAACACCCAAACGATAATTCTTGGGGACTTCAACACCGCCCTCTCAACATGGGATAGATCAACAGGTCAAAAGCTTAACAGAGACACTTTGGAACTTAATCAAACCCTTAAAGAAATGGACCTTACAGATCTCTATCGAACTTTTCACCCACGCACAAAAGAATACACATTTTTCTCAGCAGCACACGGAACTTTTTCCAAAATAGATCACATATTGGGCCACAAAACGAATCTACACATATACAAAAAAGTTGAAATTCTAACCTGTGCCCTATCAGACCACCATGGCCTAAAGCTGGACATCCACAACACAACAAACAAGATAAAATACACTAACTCCTGGAAACTTAACACTATGATGCTGAATGAGAACTGGATTCAGGAAGAAATTAAAAAGGAAATTCAAGATTTCCTGAAAGTGAATGATAACGAAAATACAACTTACCAAAATCTCTGGGACACAATGAAAGCTGTTCTAAGAGGTAAGTTCATAGCTCTTAATGCCTACATCAAAAAAATGGAAACATCAGAAATAAATAACTTAACGATGCAGCTTAAGGCTTTAGAGAAACTTGAGCAATCTGATCCCAAAAGTAGTAGAAGAGAGGAGATTAGCAAAATAAGGGGAGAAATATCTGAAATCGAGACTAAGAAAACGATAGAAAAAATCAACCAGTCAAAAAGTTGGTTCTTTGAAAAAATCAGTAAGATAGATACGCCCCTAACTAAATTAACCAAAAGCAAGAGAGAGAAAACCCAAATTAACAAAATTAGAAATGAACATGGAGTTATCACTACTGATACCCAAGAAATCCAGAGAATTATAACATCATATTTCAAAAACTTATTCTCAGTGAAGTTTGACAACACAGAAGAGATGGATGAATTTCTAAATAAACACATATTACCTAAATTGGATCAGGAAGTTGTGAATTACTTAAATGGCCCTATAACATATAAGGAAATTGAAGAAGTAATCTCGAATCTTCCCACCAAAAAATGTCCTGGACCAGATGGATTCAGCACAGAATTCTACCAGACATTTAAGGAGTCAATAACACCAATACTCCTTAAACTGTTCCATCAAATAGCAAAGGAAGGAACACTACCAAATTGCTTCCATGAAGCTAATATTGTCTTAATCCCAAAACCTAATAAAGATTCACTTAAAAAAGAAAACTATAGGCCGATCTCCCTGATGAACACAGACGCAAAGATTCTCAACAAAGTCTTAGCAAATCAGATTCAAAAACATATCAAAAAGATCATTCACAGGGACCAAGTAGGCTTCATCCCCAGCACACAAGGTTGGTTCAACATACGAAAATCAATAAATGTAATTCATCATGTAAACCAGTCCAAAGTCCAAGACCACATGATACTCTCGATAGACGCAGAAAAAGCCTTTGACAAGATCCAACAGCCTTTTATGATCAAAATGCTAGAGACAGTAGGAATGAAAGGAACCTTTATCAATATAATAAAAGCTGTATACAACAAGCCCACAGCAAGGATTATGCTCAATGGGGAACAATTGGAAGCATTCCCACTTCGATCAGGAACTAGACAAGGCTGTGCACTCTCACCATTTCTATTCAATATTGTACTTGAAGTCTTAGCTGAAGCCATAAGACAAGAAAGGGACATAAAAGGGATTCAAATCGGCAAGGAAGAAGTCAAGCTATCCCTATTTGCAGATGACATGATCTTATACCTCAGTGATCCCAAAAACTCCACCGGGAAGCTCCTGGAACTAATTGAGAAGTTCAGCAGGGTGGCAGGATACAAAATAAATGTGCAAAAATCAGAGGCCTTCCTATATGCCCAGAATGAAAGAAGTGAAAAAGCCTTGAGAGAAACAATCCCATTTACTGTAGCCCCTAAAAAAATGAAATACCTTGGTATAAACCTAACCAAGGAGGTAAAAGACCTTTACAATGAAAACTTTAAAACCCTAAAGAAAGAAATTGCTGAAGACATCAGAAGGTGGAAAGACCTCCCATGCTCCTGGATTGGCAGAATCAACATCATGAAAATGACCATCCTACCAAAGGCAATATACAAATTCATTGCTATACCAATTAAAATCCCAAAGCAATTCTTTAAAGAAGTGGACCAATTAATCTCAAAATTCATATGGAGGCACAAAAGACCCAGAATAGCAAAGACAATCCTGAGTAACAAAAACACTGCTGGAGGTATTACCATACCGAACCTTAGTCTATACTACAAATCCATAGTTATAAAAACAGCCTGGTACTGGCTCCAAAATAGACACACAGACCAATGGATAAGGGTTGAGGACCCAGATATAAGCCCACAAAAATACAGCCATTTGATCTTTGACAAAGGGGCCCAAAGAATCCAATGGAAAAAGAACAGCATCTTCAACAAATGGTGCTGGCAAAACTGGATCTCCACATGCAGAAGATTAAAGCTGGACCCGTACTTGTCACCATGTACAAGACTTAATTCCAAATGGATCAAGGACCTTGATATCAGGCCAGAGACTATAAAAACCATAGTTGAAAGGATAGGGAACTCCCTCGAGCTGATTGGGCTAGGCCAACATTTCCTAAACAGACATCCAATGGCACAGTCACTGCTACCAACTCTCAACAGTTGGGATATCTTGCGAAATTAAAGAGTTTCTGTTCAGATAAAGAGATTATCACACGAACTCAAAGGCAACCCACAGAATGGGAGAAAATCTTCACTAACCACATATCTGATAGAGCTCTACTGTCCAGAGTGCACAAAGAACTTAGAAAATTAAACACCAAGGAAACCAATGGCCCAATTAAAAAATGGGCCCTGGAACTTAAAGAAACTTTACCAGGGATGAAATTAAAATGTCTAACAAATATCTTAAAAAATGCTCCACTTCGTTAGCTATCAGGGAAATGCAAATCAAAACTTCCCTGAGATACCATCTCACCCCGGTCAGGATGGCAAAAATCCACAATACAAACAACAACAAGTGCTGGAGAGGATGTGGAGAGAGGGGAACCCTGCTACATTGCTGGTGGGAATGCAGACTCATACAGCCATTCTGGCAAGCCGTCTGGAGATTCTTAAAGAAATTAAAGATTGAAATGCCATATGACCCTACTATTCCACTTTTGGGAATAACCCCCCATGCAGCAGAGGTTCGCCTCGATAACACCAGCACGACTATGTTCATAGCAGCACTGTTTACAATAGCAAAGTCATGGAATCAACCTAAATGTCCAACAGTTGACGAGTGGATAAGGAAACTGTGGTACATCTATACAATGGAGTACTACTCAGCCATCAAAAATGATGAATTACTGGAATTTGCTGGGAAATGGATGTCATTAGAAAGAATTATATTAAGTGAAGTATCCCAAACCCAGAAAGTTAAGCGCTGTATGTACTCCCTAATAGGTGGCTCCTAGTACCAAACTCACCCAGCCCACATTGAGACACTCAAGGGTAAATCTATGTAATATGGTAATTGCAAGGATTGTGATCAGGAGGGATGGGGTTGGAGAGCCATACAGACACAAGGAGAGAGGGGAACATGTTACAGCAGAGAAAATCGACCTCCAAGGAATGCAAGGGGTGACATACAATGCCCATCAGGATGGAGTGAAGGACATAGCAGGAGCAGCAAAACTGCAAAAGAAAATCAACAAACCACAATCCAGAACTTCAGAGACTCTATATCATCCACATAGAACTAAGCCAGCCTAATCTCCCCCCATCCTGAAGCTCAGGGACATCTGTGGAAGAGGGGGCGGTAAGATTGTAAGAGCAAAAGGGTGGGGGGAGCAATGATTTGAAGAGTCTCCACACTAGATAGGGCCGAAGCAATCATAATAGGACTTTGCGTGCCCTGCGCCATGTCCGTCACACTATTGACCTCACAAAGTCTAACATCGGCTAAAAGCACCAAGATCCTTGGAGGCAAGGGATTGATGGCCACAGTAGTGTTCCTATGCTTAAGGGGAACACGAGAAAGGGTTCAGGGAAATGTCACTGGGTCCTTTTACGTCATCAGAAAGGAGGACCAAGAGGAGAGTTAGGCATAGGCAATAAAGGACTCTCTGGGAATTGGGGGGGGAGGTACTGGGAGATGGGGAGGGAGGGAGAGGGAGCAGGGGGTTCGGGGGGAGGAAGAGGGGGGAGAGAACTGGTCTACCTATTAAGTTTGTATGAGCGGAAATAATAATAAAAATGTTATTAAAAAACTGCAAACACTGCCACATCACACTTTGGTGATTAAAAGGAATTATCATTGCCTGGTTATACTGAAAGTATTTTGGGAATTCTGTTCTTGCTAATAATGGTGACTGAAAAACACAGATACTTTTGTGCACAACTAGTTTTTAACGAACATTTCCTTATTTATTCTTGATTATTATTATCAGCAACTTACTGAGCAACGAGCATTCCAGACAATAAACACGCTGCTTCCTCTATTTCCACATTCTTAGGGAATCTCAGTATTTAAGTAGCTCATTGCAGCAACGACCAGCAGAGCCAAGTCCAGAGATCCGCTCCAATGCCTGCCCTCCCCCACATTTCGAAGTATTCTGAGGATGTTTAGCAGAAGACAATGACCAACCACTTCGCTATGTAGCCTCTTTCCTTCTGGTTTCCTCCTGGGCTCTCACTATGTCCCTCAGAACTCCCCAGTACTCTCCATCTGTGGGGGGGGGGACTGAGCATTGTGGGAAAGCTATGCAGATGGATCTGCAGTCAAGCTGCCTGGGGAGGACAGGGCTTCCTCTTGTCCACAATTGATAACTTGATGAGATACTCTCTGGCCTCCCTGGGGCTGCTCTGTTTTTCATTAACACACAGGAATGAAACTTGAGGGGAAACTTGTTCCTGGATCATGTGTTTAGAATTAGGAACCCAGAAGTTTTGCTAAACCTTTTTCTGTGGGAGGAAAAAAATCCCACGGTCTTTTATGAAAGTCCATGGAGTTATTCAAATGCCAACCGGTGAGTGAACCCGCTGAGCTCATCAGACGCCCATGCCAGGGCTTTGGTTGGCAAGATGATAGTTCTGTACCTTCATAGCAGAATTGCATGGGTTCAGGTGTCCGCTAGATCTGCATGTCCATCTTTAAGCACAATAACCTGAGTTGGCCTCTCCCCTCAGCTGAGATAAGGCCAATATTGTTCATCCACTGGAAAGAGCAATGTCACAATGTGAAAGTGTCTGCCATAGTAAATGGCAGAAACGTCCTTCAGATAGTGGTTTTATTTACTTTCATGTCACTTTAAGGGAGGAACAGATGAAAAAGCGTGTTTTTAAGAAATCAGGAGGCAAAATCCATAAATCTGTGGTCAGCACTTTGCACTTAAGGAAAAGTTCACCCAAGCTATTTTGCTGTTTTAAAAAAGAGAGACTATTTTCTACCAAAACTTTGTTTCAGTAATCATATACTTTTAAGTTTGTTTAAATAATATTCCTGCTCTTACTGTTATATACATATTTGTAATGTAAAAATCTAGCAAATCTCACAATCAGAATTAGTAGAGAAATACACAATCCAGTGTAAATGTCTCAGAGCCTACCAGTGAAGAGCGTGCTAGAAAGATGGAGAACAAAGTGTTCTCAATAAGAAAAAAAATCAGTAAAGCCTAAATTGTGCATGATCATATTTATGCCAAGGGTATTTGTGTATCCCTTCAATTGCAGTCCTTGGTGCAAGGATCACTCAGGTTCAATGCCAGCCTGCCTCAAAAAATTTTAAGTAAGTTTTATAGGAAAAAATACATTTATTTTTTCTACTTCAAATGATATAAAATTTCACTTTCAATATTGTTTCCATTTTTCTTGCTCTGGGTAATAACAATGTGACTAATCTTTTGGAAGAAGAGCCAGTGATGGTTCAATAAAGACACGGAGCTGACGGCCCAGTACATCTTATACACAGAGGCTCAAAAACAAACCAATTGTACAACTAGCCACAGAAAGGAAGCTGACACTGGATTGCCTGCCATTTTCATGAAACTTCTGGGCCTGCAGCTGCACATTTTCTTCCTAAAGGATCCAGTGGCAAGGACATCAGCGGTGACTTTCTGGAAGTTCAGGTTACAGCAAGTACAGGAGTCCTTTCCAGAACCGTCAAAGCCCTCTTAACAGAGCGGTGGTGCATTCCCTAGGACTGTTTTTTGTTGCTGAGTTCAGCATTAAACAATCTCAGAGAAAGTGCAAATCAGCCAGGCTGAAAATCAAATACTCCTGGAATTTCAACCAAAGCTAAATATGCTGTACAGTTTCAACAAAACCTAAACCTGAGTTCTCCCTTTGCCCATTCCTCCCCACCCAAAAGTTATGACAGGCCAACTTTTGGGACTCCTCATAGCCTTAACAGTACTTAAAAAAATAGGAGTAAAGGTCTGTTTTTTTCTTGAATACATAAGATGCATCAATTATGCATAATTTGTTAAAATTACCTACATTTGTATAGTTATATCTAAAACATAAATGCTAAATTACTTAATAACTCTACTTGCAAAAAACAGGAAAGATTTTTCACCAAGTCATAAACGCTGTTTTATAAAAAACCCTGGGCTCAGTGGGTAGAGCGGTTTGCTACACAAACTAGTGAGAGTTCAAATCCCTACAGGTGAAAGTGACTGCAAGTAAATATGGTGACCCAAGTTCAATTCCTAGAATCCACAGGGTGAGAGAGCTGACTTCCAAAAACTGTCCTCTGACCTCCATGCCCACATCATGGCATGGTGCTACTTTTCTCCCAACCCTCAAACAAGTTGTTTCGTTTTTTAAATCCTTACAGGTTTTATGTAAGAGAGAAAATTAAGAGTGAGGGCACAGGAAAAAAAAATCACTAACACTTCTTTCGAGAATAATATACCCTCTTGTATTAGTTTCAGATTTTGTGTTTCGCAGTCAACATTTATAAAGGGTTTTCCCTAGTGAAATTTAGTTGGAACCTTTGAAGGACCTTGAATTCCTCTGGCTTTCTTCCTCAGGTCACCCAAACAGACAAAAGCAGACAGAAGGAAGGCCCGTGAGGGCCTCATTCATTTTCTGACTGAGCCAATTCCTTCTTCAAGCTCTGTTCTCTCCTCGGCATAGTGCCTTTTGAAACTAGCATACAGTTCTTTTTGAAAATGCACTTCTGGGTGAAGGGCTGGGAATTTAGACAAATTCCCTGGCCACGTGTGATTTTACTATCACTATGGCAAGGTTAGGGAGATAACTCAGGGGTTAAAGTCCTTGTCTCACAAGCAAAAGGACTTGAGTTCAGATCCCCAAATCCTATGTAAAAATGCCAGATGGGTACATTGGTGGCCTGTACTTCCAAAGCCTGGAAGGGTAGTAGATCTTGGGAAACCACAGAACAAACCAATAAAAGACGTAGCACAATCCAGAATGATTCCTGAAGTCATCCTTGGGCCTCCACAGGCACACACACTCAAGTGCCTCTTCTATACATGCACACATGTGCATACACACATCCACCTGCTGCACACATGCATGTATGCATATACATAAAATTCACATCATTATGGCAGTGACACAAAACTAGAACTTCAAATACGGTGTCACATCAGTCGCATTAGGACTGTGAAAGGCTCTTGGCGTCAATTGATTCAGGAAGAGAACCCATGGCCCTTCTGAGCTGTGCCCCACCCCCAACCCCATCTCCTGGCTGGAGAAAGTCTGTGTCTGAGCTGGCTCTACACTCCATTCTACTCTACATGGAAAATGCCACATGGTATCTTCCATGAAGAAATCATAAAATCTTTTTTGAACCTTTGAAACCTTAACCTGAAATGAAGTTACTTAGTTTCTTTACTCTAAGAATAACCTTAGTTATCAAACTGAGTCTCATAGTAATTAAAATTATCTTTTATTAGATCTTTTACTGAACAAAGCAGATACAGGAAGTTAGGCAGAAACAGGCTATCATGATTCTTCTATGCTAATAAATATAAAATATAGTTTAAAAAATAAGATAAAGCCAGTTATTACCTGAATATAAAAACCTTTACCTATTTACCAGCAATGAATGATGCTATAAAAACAAACTCTCAAAAAATTATCAGAATAGCTGACAATTTCCTGTTAAGTATTCTGGTCTGTTAAAATAAGCATTTCCCCTCTGGATAAAAACCCATTCAAAATATCCCAACCCTTGAGGTAAAGAACTAAAAAGAAAAAAAATCCTGATTAGAGAAAAAAATTATTAAAATTCCTTTAGTATTATAAATAGACATAACCTCTTTCAATCTACCTGAGTGCACATAAATGCACTTTATACAGGAAAGTATCTAGTCACTTCTTGGCAAAACTGCAGGTGAAAACTACTCATTTACACATTCTTCTCCAGCATGGCAGCGCAGAAAAATCACTGCCAGGTGGGCATAGACTTTAAAACAAAACAAAACAAAATAAAAACAGTTATCAATACTCTTCTGGCAAAGAAAACAAACAAGCCCAGGGTGTCGGAATGGCAAAAGCAAAAGATGTTTCGATCTCCAGCAGCTCCGGAAGGAATCAATCGGAGTCTTCGTCATCAAGATAGTCCTCAGCATTGCTTAATGTTCGAACAGCATCTGCGAGGAGTGACAGAGCACACGGTCAATTGCTCAGAATACTTTTTCACTTTCGAAGCTTCTGGCTATTCAAAGCATAACCTCCTCTGACACAGGGATGAACTCGCCTGCTGCTCCTCAGCAGCACGACGGAGGAAGCGTGTGCACCGAGTGGGGCTGTAGTGTCCAGCGACCCCTCGCCGATGGGAAGCACCTGCCACATGCCCCATGACCTATGTGCAGTGCTCCAAAGGCCACTCCCACGTGGCGCCAGCAGCTATGGCCTGCGCCCTCACCTGAAGGCCATGTCTGAGTAGAAGGTGACAACTAGTAAGGGAGAACAGAAAGGAGAAGGAGGGCAAAGATGCTTCACTCTCATTTGCAAAGCTCTGAAAACAGACTCAGAAGCAGAGGTGAAATAAAATGCTGAAACAATCTTGCCCTCTGATCCAAAGGAAGACAGTCGATCTGCAACTGTCTCCTGATCAACTGTCTAGTCAAATTCTACAGAAGAGCCTGAGTGGATTTTAGGAGAAATACAGAGCATACAACTGGAACTCAGTGTAAACATGGCACCCATGCATCAGTCCCTGACTACCTCACTTCCAGAGTGATCTGGAATGGGACTCACTGCATCTCTGGGAAAGGTATGTAACTACACACTCAGAACATGTATGCTGTAAAGCAAGATCCTAGCAAGGACAACACTGGTGAGACGGGTCCTGAGTCCATTCCATAGTCAAAATGGAATGCCAACAGGGCACTACCTACAACATTAACATGCATCAAATACTTCAATATACACCCTCACTGGGCTCTTCAGAGAATGATAGAGAATCAGTTCATTATTTTGAGAAATAAAAATCTTTCTAACAAGCAAAAATCAAGTCGCTTGCTCTTATAAATAAATCATTCCTCTGAGTAACTGGACAGGTGATAAGGAAAAAAGTTTTCTTCCTAGAATGTTCTCATTAAAGCCCAAGAATGTGTAGAATATGTCACCGTTTTGCAAGCATTACTGAGATGACAGATCCAGACATTAGTGACATCAGAAGTGCTGACATCACAGGAAAAGGCCAACCACGGACTCTGCCTCTGGCAGCAGAGCATGACACTCTCTGTGACACGTTCTTCCCTCTACCCAAGAAAGACCAATGGCAAACAGCTAGAACGGCTATAAACCAGACCATACCAACTGACAAAAACTCAAGGAGCAGTGGACACAGTACTGCAAGAATCCAGTCAGCAACGCTCAGCGATGTCCAGTTGGCTGACCCGTTTGTTTCCTAAGTAAATTATAAGGCTAGAAGAAGAGGAAGAAGAAGGAATGACTTCAAAAATAAACCAAGAAAGCTAGATATGGGTGTACGCAACACTGAGGAGGTTGAGGCAGCAGGATTGCCCCAGGCTTGAGGCTAGCCTGAGCTACATTCCAGACCAGCATGGGCTACATACAGTGTGACCCACTGAGAAAGAGACTTGTCATAAACTAATTTGATGTGGAATCTGACTTACACTATTAATAAACTAAACACATAAGTAAACAAGATACAAATGTGTGAGAAAATGATAAGCTATTTGATATTACAAAATTATTGATAAACCAAGTACACTGGTATGTGCACTCCCAACACTCATGTAGTTTGAGACAGAAAGATCAAGAATCAGAGGCAGGGGCTAGAGAGATGGGTCAAGTGTTAAGATTCTGTCTCGAAAACAGAAGGTCTTGAGTTTGGATCCCAGATCCCACATAAAAATGCCAGGATGAAAGGGCAGCGGCCTGCACAAGTCCTGGTGATGGAGCTTGAGAAATCCCAGAGCAAAGCAAACAGGAGATGGAAGCAATTCAGGATGATTTCCAAAGTCACCCTTGGTTCTCCACAGGGACATACAGTGCCTCCTGATACACACAGACACACACGCACACACACACACACACAAATACACACTAAAGAGAAAGAAAGAATCAGAAGTAGTCTAGGCTACACAGCAAGTTAGGAAAGAAGGAAATGAGGGAGAAAGGTAGAGAAGGAGGGAGGAAATTAATGTTAGCATTAGGTACACTAATGATACTGTAACTTTCATCACTGTAGCTTTATGAAAGTGTCTGGTAGGACAGTGTCAGGAATGTGCATGTTTGTTCAGCAGAGGCAGGACACGCCAAGCAAGGGCAGGTCAGCAGTGTCACAGCAGCATCTCACACTTGTCTCATGCATTTTGTTCCCCCAAGACATAACTAGGAACGAAGGACATGCTGTGATTTTAATAAAAATGTAATGTTTTGCAATAAAATCAAAAGAAAACTTTCCTCTTCCTCTGTGTTTCTGTGAGCCTATGTGTGCCCGCGTGGGACATGCTGTGTCCCTCAGCCAACGCCTCTGCTGTGCTTTAGTCTTATTCCTCCTATTCAAAAGAGGTGGTGCATGGGGCAAACCCTGGATGACAGAGAGTCAAAACACAGAACAAGAAGTGCCAACAAACCCCTTCCCCTCCTTTCTGCCTGTTCCCAGCCCCGCTCTGGATGCAGCTCTCCGGACTGCGCACTCTGCCCACAGGACCAAACTCACAGGACGCAAGACTCTGACAGGCTCAGAACCTCCCAAACCTTACTCCTCAGTCACGTCACTCTGAGGGGATCTGTCTAGCACAGGAAGTCAGCGGCAGAGAAGGGAGGTTAGGCCACGGCCCTCCTGCCTTAGTCAACCAAAGCAGAAAAGACTAGGCGGTCAAGCTGAGGCAAAGGGCCAAGCTCTGTGCTGTGTTCCCACGCGGCCTGTCATGGCTCCCGTGTCTCCACACAGCTACTACTATGGTGGGGCAGCACCAGTTCAGCTAATACTTTCTCATTAGCAGAATCCATACCCACAAATGAGTCACTTTACAGAAACACTGGCTCTGCCAGTGGCCACAGTCTAAATGAGAAACCCAAATGAAGAAATGTTTTACACACTATCTGAAGTAAAGAGGAAAAACGAAATAAAATGCCAAGGCTAACTCTCATGGGGCTGAGGAGATGGCTGGGCAAACATGAGAACCCGTGGAAGGTGCGCCTGTGCTCATGTCTGCCTGCGGTCCCGGTGCATGAGGGGCAGACAGGGGCGTTCTGGTGACTGCTGGCCTGGCTCCAGGCTCAGTGAGAGACCTGCTGCAAGGTAGTAAGGCAGCAAGTGATAGAACAGGATGTCCAAGGTCTTCCTCTGGCCTCCCCACATGTACAGGAGAATATGCGCGTGCACAAAAATGCGCACACACCACATATACATGTACATGCATGCCTAAACACACACATACACGTAAATTCACTTTTTAAAAAGACATGCACGGAAGGAAATACATAAGGAAAACAGGTTCGTGAAGAACCCTATGATGGGTGGTTCCCGGCAAGTCCCGGAGAGGGGAAATGCTTGCTACTTCTGATTGTTGAAAGGAGGAGACTGAAGAGCTGTATCTACTCTGGGGTCTCTGCTAGGAAACGGAAGATGGTGCAGAACAGTATCTGCTGATTCTCATAGGAGGAGCGCTACATAAGGAAGGTTCCTTAGGGAAGATGAATGGGAATTTATTAACCTCACTGAAAAAGAAAAATAACCGGTCTTCCAATGCCACAGGTCAGGAACTGCGAAAGGGACAATAATATTGTCATGTTAGCATAGGAGCAAATATCCTTCACCCTAAAATGTAAATTTCTCAAAAGTTGTTTGGGTGAGCAGTGGTGAACAGCAATGCAAAAGACTTAGAAAAAGTGAGTCTTGTGCGAGCTACTCTCGTTCTAGAAAAATGTGGGGAAAAAATGGTAGCTCTTGCTCATGCTTCAAAGTAGCATTAAAATGCCAAACATAAAACAACATAGTAAGGCTGAAAAGAAAAAAGTATCTAACATCCTCTCAAGCCAACCTTTCTCTAGCTTCCTTTTTAGATTTTTACCCTAGCCTGGGCCAGGGGATAAGGATGAATGGGAAGAGGGAAAGGAAAGGTGATAGGAGGGGAACTCAGAGAAACAAGAACATATCCTGAGAGCAGGCCTTCAGCAGACTCACTGAGACCCATGCAGCTTCTCAACAGAATCAAGTGGTGTGTGTCTTCAAGACTTTTCCTTCTAAGTAACTACCATGTATAAGCTGTACCTCAGTTTTTCGATTTTCTTCTCCTGCCATGATTTTTTTTATCTTTAAGAATACACCCCTCATCTCTATTTTTTTTCATTTTCATCTGTATATAGGGGTGTGTGAATGAGTGTGTGTGCATGTAGAGTCCAAGGCTGATATTGGGGATCATTCTCACTTACTCTGTCACCTTATTCTTTTGAGATAGGGTGTCTAATCAAACTCAGAACTCACAGGGAGAGATCGGCTAGGCAGATTGCTCCCAGTCTCCACCATGAAAGAACAGAATTACAAGTGGACTTTCACATCCACCTGGCATTTGATGTGGAATGCGGGGATCCAAATTCAGATGCTTTTGCTTTGTGCACCAAGTGCTTTAACCCTGAGCACCTCCCCAGACCTCATCTCTATTTTTAAAGTCGTCTTATAGTACTGTGAATACTTCTGAAGTGTTTAGTGAAGCCTGGATAATTTCAATTACAGTCTCGTTCAATCTAGAAGCAAAATGCAGTCATGGAGCTAGTGAGTGCTCGATTTCAATCCTATCCGTCACAGCCATATAGAATGCACCTGCCATGAGGGAAGGGCCATGGCTCTCTTTTAGTTCTTTTTAAGTATGTTTCTCCACATGTATATAGCTTTCTTATGTGGCCCATTGGAGCTCTCATGTGGTCTAGTCAGAGTGGCCATTAGTTCTAACTATAGACAGGCTGGGAGTTTGGAATGTGGCCTCACGTGCCTAGCTAAGCAACATTAATACTCGACTGGAGTTGCTCACCCCTGCTCCTCCCCTTACCTAGAAGGCCATGGGCTGCCCCAGGGCAGCACCAGCCTGGGCACAGGCCAATTGGAGGCCAGCAACTAATTGTTGGCAGTAGAAGAGGAAATCCCAGGTATTATGGGAACCCCCAGGTGTTGTGGGTAATACAGTTGCAATTCAAACTGCTGGGAGAGGGGGGGACCAATCCCTGTGCACCAAAACTGTTGGCTGTCAGCCAATCATGTAACTTCTAAGCTGGAAGCCCCCTCCCCTTTGCCAGTAAGCTATAAAAACTTCGCCCAGACAAAGGGCCACGCTTTCCACCCAATACTGCTGCCTTGGTGTCAGCCGGTAGTGAGCCCAGGTTCAAGCCTGCAATAAAAGGCCCTCATGCGAGTGCATTGGTGTCAGTTCCATGGTCTCTTCAGAAATCTGGGTACAACAATGGAAAGCAACTGATCAGAGAGTGGCTTGCAAAGAATTAGAGAAACGAAAAAATATTCGCATTTGATTTCCCTGCAGCAGTCTTCTGGTTGGGAGGTTCTGATTTAGATCAAGGAGATATCATTAAACTTCAAAATCATTGAGGGTTTATCAAAGGGAAAAAATAAGCTTTTGCTAAGCTGCTAAATCTTGGTCAAGAGGGCGCCAGAGGAGAAAGATTCAGATCAAATACCTGTTCCCTGTTTCTTCTTCAGGAGAGATGCGCAGGCAGCATTGGTGGCCATGTCCAAGGCCAGCTTCTTCTCATTATTTCTCAAGTCTGTTCTCGCACCTTCCCAACACAAGAAAACAAAATTATGAGTCTCCGAAGACTGCGTCACAGCAGGCAATCTGGTATACCAAAGCTAATCTTTTTTAGTAAGGCTGCTTAGAGAACAGTTCTGGCCCAGAATTAATCTTTTTGAAACCATGTATTGGCACCTTTCCTCAGAGAGTTCATTGATCCCTGAGGCAATTATCATCCACTAAAGAGTCCTTCCCTTCCAGGCCCGAGGGTACTGCAGATGGGCTTTCCCATGAAGTAATTATAGTCCTAGGGGACCACCTACAGTTGAAATCCCAGGGTACTGGAGAATCATTCCCACACATCCTCTGCCTCTTCTACTCAAGAGTCTTGAGGAAAAAAACACTGGGTCAGAGAGATCTCAAAGGCCCCCCAAAATTATAGGGCTTCTGTCATTGCTCTTGATTGCTCTCCAAAAAACTGTCCCTGAAACCCTATTTCTGAAGAAAAACACATATGGATCATAGAACATAGGCAAAATACATCAACTGGAACTGGTCTGAGAACTTCCTCTTTGCTGGATAGCTTACACAATACCAAGAAATATTGCAGAAGCTACTGGGGAGAGAAATAATCACAGACTTCATCATCAACTCATGGGATTTGTAAGTTACAATAAAAATCACTATGGCAACAGGTAACCACCATTATAATAGTGGCATGAGTATCAAGGAGACAACCAACAGCTTTCTGCTTGAACTCAAGATCTGCTTGTCAGAATGGAACACATTCCTGTTACTGTTAACCAGAACAAGAACCTAAAAAGGGGGAAGGAATAAATCGATAGGGAAAAACAGCCTATGAACTTACAGGTAGAAAGACAGTACACCAAAGTGCTCTGTAAATAGCTGCTATTATACCCATAAATTTGAAGTACGTGTAGCACTCAGCCTAGAAGTCTTATTCTACAATGAGGAAGAGGATCTCAACACCTTGACGGAATGCAGCCTAGGGCAGTATGAGAGCAATGAAGTGGAAAACAATGGCCAACCATAATGCAAAGTACTGGCGATCCAGCAAGGCTCACCCAGAATCAGGCCAACCTAATCTCTCCTCAGGCTTTGGGAACCTCGTGAAAGAGGTGGTGAACTAAAGATGGGAAGATCATCATTACACAAGACATTCCATTCAAGATAGTACTGTTGCATCCAGGAACTCGTTGCGTGACATTTGTCCTTACTAGACTTGCATAACTGACATACCAACATGCCCTCATAACCTATTGAGGAACTCAAGAGAGATAATTCCATACAGTGGAAACCTCAGGGACTAAAGTTAAATGAGTGAAGGGAAGCCTATTGGAATTCAGGCCACAGAGGCCTGAATTCCCACAAGAGTAGACAAGCCAGAGGGAACCCTGGGATCCATAGAAGCAGACAGGCAGGAGGGTAGGAGTGGGATGGACTGATGAAGGGAAGGGAATGGGATAAGAGGGAAGAGAAACAGAGGGAAACAGGGATAAGTACTCAATACACTTATAAAACTAGAAAAATAAAATTAAAAAAAGAAAAGACCATTGGGTTGAACTTGAGATTAATATTTTTATCTATAGGAATAGATTATTATGAATTATTCATATGTAAATCAAAAGAATGGCAACAATAAAACTCAAGGCAAATCATTGTTCCCCACTTCCTATAAGCCCTTTTTAAGTCTAAAAGACAAAGACTTCACCCACAGATACCTGCATTGCTAAAGATTAAGAACTTTAATAACTTGTTTTATTTAAGCTGGTATATCTGACATATCATTCCAGCATATTGCGGCATTTTACTTGATTCCCTTTGAAATTCCTCGGAATCTGGAAGTCACTTTGCCCTGCAGCGCGTCTCCACTCAGCAGCCTTATTTCAGGGATTCAGGGGCTCCCACAACTACTGCTGCCATGTTACATGGCACGACTATCACCACAACCTTCAAGAAGAACCAAGATTTGTCCTCATGGAGTCTGAACTCCATTTAGATCAGGGGTCTACATCATCATCATATTTATAAATCCTGTATCCTACGGCATTGCCCCCATGGGTCACTAATGGCTTGTGGCTTAGGGACTGGCCCTACAGTCCTTCCTTGTGGGCCAAGCTGTGGCGTAAGGTGATAAGCTGGCCTTGGCATTCTTTCTTATTTACCAAGCCTCTCCTTGAACTAGCAGGGGCCTCGTCAACATGACGCCAGCTTTCCCAGACAAGATGTGTACTCATTCCCCTCTTGCTTCTAAAGTACTATAATCATAGATGTATACATTAAGCTGCTTATGAAAAGAATATGTAATCTCAAAGCTTGTCAAGATTTTAAGTTACAGCAAAAAGAAACATAAATACATCCCAATAACTTATTTTATTCTAACAACTCTGTGATAGAGATAGGACAGAGATAAAAATCCCAGTTTTAGAGGGAGGGAACTGGTCTACCTATTAAGTTTGTATGAGCGGAAATAATAAAAAATGTATAAAAAAAATCCCAGTTTTAAAATAAGGAGACTAATAGTCTTCCTACTAGTTTGAAAGATACAATTTGTCATAAGCCATTTTTCAAGGTAAGCAAAGACCAGAAATTCAGGACACACTTCACCTTTCGCCAATAGCAACTGGACGATGTCCGCGTAACCCTTCCAGGCAGCAGCGTGCAAAGCTGTGTCTCCCAACTTGTTCTAATCAACAGAGAGAAGAGAGAGAGGGGATGGCATTACAAAACCAGGAAGTGGACAGCTGAGCTCACCCTTGGTCCTCCACAGACACACACAGTGCCCTCTGATACACACACACACACACACACACACACACACACACACACGGTAAAAGTTTAAAAAAAAAAAAAAAAGACAGACAGAAATGGTGACGGCCTGCATTTCTAGCCTTGGTGGGTGGAGCCTGGAAAATCCCAGAGGAAAGCAAAAAGGAGGTAGAAATAATCCAGGATGATTCCCGAAGTCACCCTTGGTCTTCCACAGGGACACACACACACACACACACACACACACACACACACACACACACAAAATCAATCAATCAATAAAGTTTAAAAATTCTGGGTGGAAATGGCAGCAGCCTGTACTTTTGGCTCTGGAAGGCAGAGCCTGGGAACTCCAGGGCAAAGCAATAAGGAAGTAGAATAATCCATAATCTCCATAAACACATACACCTTCTGGTGTACACACACGCTCACACACACACTCACACACTCTCACTCTCTCACACACACACAAATGCACATGTGCATCAACACAGAAAAAAAGAATTAGGACTTAAGAGATTACAGGGATACTGGGCAGGAACACAGCGAGGGGGTAATTAACGGGAGCAATGGATGAGAATATTTACAAGAGTTAGAACCTTTGGGTCCCTTACTGACAGATGATCACACTACCCTGCTAAGAAATCTACCAGTTGCCAAGCTTATGGACACACAGAGAAAGCTGCCATGGCCAGAGTCAGGCAACAAATCAAAAAAATGAGCAGTAAGCGCCCTGGCTCAACTACTTGACTGTGTTTGTCCCCAGGGAGAAATGAAGGACACCTTCTGTGACTCAGCACAGCCCTATCTGGGAATATTTATGTCGACACTCAGCAAAACAGGAGAGACCCCATCTTCCCCATGAAGAAATGCTTCATCCAACAGTCCCAAGTACACACAGTTTCCCATCAATCACACTCAAGACACTGGATGAACCAAGACACTGGACATCTGAAAACAGCTTAAGGATTGGAGAAGACAATGAAACAAGCAAGATACATAGTTCCCAGAAGGAAAAGAGACAACAAATCAGACATAATGAAACAAGAAAAGGATGCTATATAAAAATAATAGCAACACAGGAATTTATGGGTCAGATGACCCCAAGAACCGTTCCCCTCCTCCTGCTCAGACACCACATATGATGCTCTAGGTGAGTGTGTAAGAGATTACAAAATGCAAAGGCTACTGCTCCTACAATTAGTTTTTTGGACAGTGGAACTTGTGCTGGGTGAGCTATACTTAATCAGGTGGGCCTTTAAAAATAAAGCAATCTCCCACTAGCCATAAGGAAGACAACATACAGGCATTTGTGGCTATATATGTAGAAGGGGCCTCTAAAGCTGAAGATATCTGCACTACAGGAGTAAGCACTCGAGTCTCACAATGACTTGAGTGAGCTTGAAAGGGGTCCCCAAGTGCTCCAAGAGTGCAGCTGCAACTAATACTTGGACTTCACTTCATATGCGGCTTTGAGCTAAAAGCACAGAATTCTAATCCATTCAAGCAAATGTTGCTAAACCTGTGATAATCTGCTACATAGCAATAAAAAATGAACACAGAACTCTAGGGAATTAAAAAGCAAAGTATAGACAAAAGTAAGGAAATCTCTGAGGTTCAATGGGTCCAACATGTACCATGGACATTCCAGAACCAAAGAACAAAGAAAATAGTCATTAAATACAATAAAAGAAGCAAGATAATTTCCCAGGCTAAAAGATTTCATAACTGGTAGGGGGAAAAAAACACTGAGAGACGTTCTTACAAAGTCTGAGAACACCAAAGATGGACCCTCAATGAGGGACTCCACTTATTGAGGAACTCTTTAGGACCACTCTCTGGAATGGTTTAGAGTGAGATTGGTGTCTGGGATTGTCTCGATCACTCTGATAGATGCGGGGAAACTCATCTTAACTGTGGGCAGAACGAGTTCCTGGGCAAGGATATGGGACTGTGTAAAATGAAGAAAGCAAGCTGACCACTGACTTTTATTCGTGGCCCTCTGCTTCCCGACTGTGGATGCACTGTGACCAGCTTCCTAAAGTTCCTTATAAACTTGAACTGTGAGCCAGAATAATTTGTGGCTTTATTCTCTATTCTGAACCAGTACACCTTCTCCTTTAAATGTGCTTTTGTATAGAACATTATATCACAAGAACGGGGAAAAAAAAAACAAAGACAAGCTTGGATATAGTCTGAGTTTGTCTCATAAGTCATTTTGTGTTGAGAGTTTTGGGAACATGAGTAAACCTTTAAAGACAGGTCTTCCTACAGTTTGGACCTTAGGCGTCTCCCAGAGATCTGTGGAATGGTTTGGTCCCCAGCATGAAGCTACCGGGAGGTGAAGCCTTCCACAGTGGGCAGTTGGTAGGCAATCTTCATGTCAAGGGGTGGGGGGAGGTGTTCCCTTAAAATGGCCAGTGGAACCATGGCCCTTCGTGCTTTCACTGGTCATCTCCAGTGATATGGTGGCATGACCAGATCAGCACACCACACACTCTGCTCTGTCAAGACACTCAGTCCTGGCACAGGACCAAAGACAGAAGGGAAAACTGATCATAGATCAGAACTCCAAAAGTGGGATTCCAAGTGAACCTTTTCTTTAACTAAGATGATAACTCAGTTTATTATTGTAATTCCAGAAAACTCACTAAGCAAAGTTATATCAGATGCAACCACTATTTGGATACTGTAACAATATATATATTAATATATAAAATAAGCAAACCGAAAATGTGAAAGATAATACTAGGAGGAGCAGAGGAAGAACAGATTCATGTTGGGGCAGCTGACAAGCTTTAATATCGCCAAGCACATGTATGAAGATGCTGTGTGCAGACAGGACAGCTTAAGATGCTGCAGGAGAGGAAGGCTGCATGGGCTTTCTCAGCAGCAAGAGAGAGCTTGGCTGAACATAGTGTCAATGGGGCCCTTTACAATTTGAGTTTCCACATAGTAATGTTTTCTTTAGAAAATATGCTTAAGGAATGAGACATAGCTCAGAGACACAGTACTCGCCTAATATATGTAAGGATTTAGGCTCAGGCCCAAATAAAAAAAAACAAAACACAGCAACAATCCAAAACTATGTCCCCACACTATTTTAAGTGAACACTTCATATACCCAAATACTGTGCCAAAGACAAGAGGTGATTGTGCTCAGTGAGAACCCATGGTGAGCAGTCTTACCTGTTGGTTCAGTTCAACGTTCGGCTGTGTAAATAGCACTTCCACTATATCTGAAATTTAAATAGAACAGATAGATATTTCTTAAGAAGAGTATCAAAAGAATATTTTCTTTAGGAGACTGCAAGAAAATTCTTATAATGAGATTTACATACAGAAAAACCTAATTTTAAAAGGAGATTACAAAAACATCTGATGGGGGCGGGGGATGCTGCAGATGTGGCTGAGTTGGTTCCATGCTCACCAGAGTACACATGGCCCTGGGTCTGAGCTGCAGGAATATAAACAGCTCAGACCTGCAGTCTCTGTACTCAGAGGATCACAAGTTCAAGGGTATCCCTCGTTCCCTAGAGAGTTTGAGGCCAGCGTGGGACATCTGTTCTCAAGGAAGAAAGAAGGGAGGAAGGGAGAGAGGGAAAGGAGAAAAGGAAAAAGAAAGAGAATGAAAGATGAGAGAGAACGAAAGGTAAGAAATAGAGAAAAAGGGAGAGAGAGAAAGAGAACGATTTTAAATCTTTCTGGCCTTTGCATTTCTTTGCATTTTCACATGACTTAACGTTTGTTTAGGAACAATTTCACATTTGCTTTGATACTAAGTTATTCATGGAGCTAGTTATGTTTATCAGCTGAAATACAATGGGCCTTTTTGGAGACAGACATAAATGTTCCCTTTGCTGTCTGTTATTTGTTGGACTTACTATTTGTGGTACAGGGAGAAGTAGAAGGAAAGTGGTGGCAGTTTTTTGACTAAAACGAAACACACTGTGAAATTCAATTTGTCACTATTACTGATTATAACAGAGAACTGCAAACTAAGTTGTAAAACTTAAGCTAATGTTGTCTTTCTTCTCAATTTCATGGATTGTCTTCAGCTTAGAATGTAGGTCATAATAGTCCTCCAGAGTCAAGTTACGTTGTAGGAGGCAGCTCGGCTGGGCTGATGGACACACACACACACACACACACACACACACACACACACACACACACGGCTCTGCAGTCTCCCTTGAGTGAAGGGTATTTGGAACTAACGGAAATGTGTAATAATAAACAAAATGTCATACCTTTGTGACCCCCGTGACAAGCCCAGTACAGGGCAGTGCTTCCAGCCTTGTCCAGGCCATTCACACCTACTCGGTTGTCCAAACACTCTCTCAACCAGCTCAAGTTGCCTGAAAGAATTTTATACTTATAAGAACATAAGAAAAAGGCTTTTATTCTTTGTTTTGCTTTTAAAATCAATTTCATCCTTTTCCAGTTTCTATTTGTAGGAGATTAATCAGCAAATCTGAAGTTAAGACCTATCCACTAATGCATTTGTTATGGTACATTTTGACTCTTGGCTTATTAATAATGGAAAGCAATTGCATCAATTATTTTTTTATTTTATTTTATTTATTTATTTTCCCACTCATACAAATTTTTTTTAAATAAAACATTTTTTATTATTATTTCTGCTCATACAAACTTAGTAGGTACACCGGTTCCCTCTCTCCCTCCTCCCCCCCCCACCTCCCTGCTCCCTCCCCATCCCCCAGTGCCTCCCCCCCAAGCTCCGGAGAATCCTTTAATGTACATGCCAGACTCTCCTCTGGGCCCTCCTCTCCGATGACGTACAAGGACCCAGTGGCATTTCCCTGAACCCTTTCCCGTGTTCCCCTTAAGCATAGGAACACTACTGTGGCTGTCAATCCCTTGCCTCCAAGGATCTTGGTGCCTTTAGCAAATGCTAGACTTTGTGAGGTCAATAGTGTGTTGGACATTGCGCAGGGCATGCAAAGTCCAATTATGATTGCTTCGGCCCTAACTTGTGTGGAGTATCTTGCAAATCATTGTTCCTCCCATCCTTGTGCTCTTACATGTTACCGCCCCCTCTTCCGCAAATTTCCCTGAGCTTCAGGATGGGGAGAGATTAGTCTGGTCTAGTTCTAGGTGGTTGATATAGAGTCTCTGAAGATCTGGATTGTGGCTTGTTGATTTTCTTTCATACAAACTTAATAGGTACCGCGGATCCCTTCCTCCCTCCAACCCTCCGTCCCCCTGCATCAATTATTGAGAAAAGTTGCCAAAAACAGGTCAGAATGCATTTCTACTCTAAAAAAAAAAAATAGACAAACATACACTTATTTTTTTTTTTATCTTCATGAAATTGTTAAATCTAAAGGGGGAAAACCCCAGTCAAATGTTATGTGCAAACAGAAACTCTTCCTATTTGTTATGTAAGCATGATTTCATATCATACAAGGTAAGAAATGCTAACATTCAATTGGGACTTGCATGAAAAAAATTTAAGTATAAGTTTAGAACTACTAACTTCCCTTTGTACATTCAGATTTCAGAAATGTGTAATGAACGATGAGCTGGAGTTTGGGGCCACACCAGAACCTTCATGAGTTGCAGAGGGTTTCACAACAGTGGCACTGTGGCCTTTGGGCTTGCAGAATTTTTTGCTGGGAGAGGTATAGCAAGGGGGGACCTGCCCTGATCCTTGCAGGATATTTAGCAACAGTCTTGGCCTCTACTCAAAAGATGCCAGTAACATCCCTGTACCCATGACAGCCGAGGTGTCCCCACATCTTGCCAGCTGTCCAGAAGGAAAGGCCCATTTGGTCACAGTTCCTGGCCACACTGAGCCCTGTGGGTCCTCTCCTGATCCCCTTCCTGCCCCCCCCCCACCATGGACAGTCTCCTAAATGAATCCCCACACTCCTGCCCACCAGTACTGACCTGATTGACTATGCACTTTGTGAGTCACAGAATATGTCTATTCCCACCTTTAAGCACCCAGGTAGGGAAAATGCTCAAAGTGTCTGTTGACTGACACTTCTAAATTAAAATCATGTTTACCCTTCTGGGATGACAGAACCAGCACAGAGACTGCTTCTGGGGCAGGCAAGGATTTAACCGGGAAGGTGTGTAAGGGAACATTTGGGGTGTCTGAAATATTCTCCATCTTAATCTGCATGTTTGTGTTCTGAACATATATGTACTTGTCAAACTTGTCAAATTGTACAACTGAAACCTAAGCTTTTTACTTACTAAACTACATCTTTCTATCAAAACAACAAAACAAAATCACACCTACCTCTTTTGGCAGCTTCATGCAATGGATTGTCAATGGATTCTGCCTGCTCGGCCACTAGGTCAGACACAGAAAGTACAAGTCACACTGAGATCACATGGTAATTCATGGGAGCTGCTGACACTCCAGGTCACTCTCTACATGAGCCAGCGCCTGAGATGGCAGCTTCCCTTCCTTAAGGTAGATTAAAAGTAAGAGAACAGAGCTGGAGAGATGGCTCAGGGGCTGAGACTCTGCTCTCCAAGCAGAAAGCCCTGAGTTTGGATTCCAGTTCCCACAGGAAAATGCCAGGTAGAAACAGTGGAGGCCTATGCTTCTGGCCCTGGTGGGCAGAGCCTGGGAAATCCAAGAGTAAAGCAAAAAGGAGGAAGAATCAATCTAGGATGATTCCCGAAGTCACCCTTGATCTTCCACAGGGGCATACTGTGCGCTCACGCTCTCTCTCTCTCTCTCTCTCTCTCTCTCTCTCTCTCTCTCTCTCTCTCACACACACACACACACGCACACACACGCACACGCACACGCACACACAAATAATTAAATAAAATAAAAATAAATAGAGTTTTTTTTTTTAAAGTAAAGGAACAGCAGCTGGGACCTCCTTTAAAAGAAGCTGGTACTGTTTAAACAAAATCAAGTCACACAATAATACAACAGTACAGCAATTAGCTGGAAGTATAGACAACAGCAAACACAGTCATTCACTGAAATATAAACAAAATTGAATGGATCTCCAACCCAAACACCAGTTTAGTCAAGTACTTAATAAATACAGTCACTTTAAAAAAGCATTTCATTCCATTCCAATTTTTATAGTCTGCAAACCACCACACTTTGAAGACAACTGACGATAATTCCAATTCCCTTAGGTGTGGCCAAGCAGGAGAGGCTAGGGGAGGACTCTGCCTCAGTACTCAGAGGCGGCAGCAGCAACCCTAGAATGTGTGGGAATGTCCAGAGAAAGGCTGCTGTCCAAGTGTGATTTCAGGCCCACACCTAACCACACCTAACCATCACAGGGCGGGATGGGATCCTCCTCTGGCTCCCAGGATCCAAAGCAGCAGAAGCCCACTGGTTTCCAACTCTCAGGGTCTATGGCCAAGGCTGGAAGCGCAGTGCAGTGGAAGCATGTAAGTATAGAGTGTCAGAGGAACAGACCCGTGTGAAGCCCAGAGGACGCGGGGCTCCTTTGCCGTACCCCAGGCCTTAGCCTTGCGCGCTAGAGTATGGAACACCTTTCCATGACACTCTCTAAGTACTTCACATGCTTAGACCTGGTCTGGACACCGGCTCCATCATTCACATATTGTTAAAGCCTAAGAGGAACTTAGAAATGATATAAATCACTTTTACTGTGGAGAAAGGAAGGCAAATCCCAGAGGTGGCAGTCAGGAGTTGTAGGTAAAGTGCCCTGCTAATAGAAGTACAAGATTAAAACTTAGGACCCTCATTTAGCAATCCTGTCCTCTGCTAGTGTCTACTCATGTGTTTCTACCTGCTTTGTCGCTCCCTCATTTAGAAATAGCTTGATGGCAGAGATCAAGCTCCTAGAGATGTCTTGGCAAGCATTTGGCAGCATCACTGCCCCCACAAGAGATGGCCAAGGTGGGGCTTCTTCACCTCAAACTGGAGAGTTGTCTGAGAAACAATTTTCAGATGAAGCTTAGTAACATTAAAAAAATTACAGTGAGGGGCTGGAGAGGTGGCTCAGGAGTTAAGCCTCTGCCTTGCAGGCGGAAGGTCCTGAGTTCGGATCCTAGACCCCACATATAGATGCCGGGCGGAAGCTGGGGCGGCCTGCGTTTCCGGTCCTGGTAGGGCAGAGCCTGTGAATCCCGGGGCAGAGTAAAAAGGAGGAGGTGGAGGCGTCCATGGTGGTTCCTGAATTCGTTCATGGTTCTACACACACATACATATACACACAACCATACACGCACAATTGAATAAATAATAAAAAATTTAAAAAAATTACAGTGAGAGCGGAATAAGCGAAACTACAGTGTTTTGTGGAAACTCAGTTTTTCCAATGCTACAATGCTTTCTCATGAGCCAAGGGTGGGTTGGGTTGAGGCATCTGGTATCTATGGCCATGTTATGAGCAGGAGCTGCATGTGATGGAAAAGGCAGAAAGGACTCCACTTGTTTCCCTCCCTTGGCATGAGCAAGTCTCAGGGACCAGGGAACCCACAGGGCTGCCATGTGGATGAATTGAAGCAGGGCCAGTGACACTTACCGTAGTTGCTTGGGATCAGCCCGGTCCTGCCTTTGCAAGTTCCCTTCCACCAATTGGTATCACTCTGCAGAGAAAAAGATGAAAATCACATGGCACCTCTTCACTGGCACTTGGTTACATCTGAAGCTGTCTGGTACCCTGAGTACCCCTGAACTGCAAAATCACAAGCCCTGTCCCCATTCGACAGAGTCCTTGAACCCTATTCTCTGTGTCATACCACGACACACAAGTGCTCAAGTATTCAGACTTCACATCTGATCCATTTCATCTCCAGCCTTCATGACCAAAGAAACCCAAATGATATGAGAAGAAAGCATTACAATAGCTTAGACTAGCTATAACTGGGGAGGTTGGAACTTTAATTTTGTTTTTTGACATACTTTATGTTTTGCCACATTTTCTAAAGATTTATTTACCTTAATCTTCATTTTTTAGGTAACACTCTAGTACAGAAAGACTCAAACTTCATAAAGTAGAAGGATCGATATCACAAATAATTTATTTCCCAGCTGCGCAACTCACTTATCTGTGACCAATCCTGCTTCGAATCTACCTGACTTGCAATCTCTCTCCCCTCTAAGATTATTTTGAAGCTACATAACTTATTTCTTCATCTGTAAATATATGAGTTAAAAAGATAAAGGCTCTTTCAAAGACAGTTGTGACATCTTAATTTTCAAGGCTTAATTTTTTCCCTCAAGAATCCCTTACTATCATCAAATATCTATGTCAATCCAAGAATTTCCCAATTACACCACAGTTTGGAATTCCGAATAAGGACAGCACCATATAATGGATTGCCCTCTTACTTACATTTGCTCTAATTGCTCCCCGGCCCCCATTCTTTTTTAGCTGTTAAAGTACTAATTTGCTTCTTCTACAGTAATCCAGCCTGGGTTTACCTGCTGTATGCCTCATCCTTTGCTTCCCTGCATTGCCCATGAGTTTGATTCATACTCTTTTTTATTTATTAGGGAATTTTATCATTTAATTTTATAAATACATAACAGCTTACATGACTGTAAAGTCGAATTTTCCAAAAAAATTTTGGTGTCTTAAAATATGTTTTCTATATACCTTCTCCCCTATTCTCTTCCTTCATGTAAAGGAAACAAAAATTTAAAGTATATTTCATGACTTAGAGACATATGTCTATTCTCTCACCCTGAGATAAGAGACAGCATAACACATGTATTTTCAGCTTGCTCTTTTCCACTTACATTACATCCTAATAACACGTAAGATATAACCCCATTCCTTTGTATGACTACATAATATTTCATTTGTGAACCGAGCTTTTTCAGCTAGTTTCCTACTGATGAACTGTCAATGGTGCAATAAAGATCAAAATATTTCTGCATATGTACTTCTTCATAAACATACATTTACATGACTGTGTACACCAGTGTTACACTGTGTATCTGTCATGGTTTGAAATGTGTCCCCTACAGTCTCATGTGTTTAGCAAGGTCATGGCACCTTGAGAGGTGGAGCCTTGCTGGAGGAAGGCAGTCACAAGGGGTGGGCCTTGAGGTGGATTAGTCCCACCCTACCTCCAAGAGAAGTCAGCCTTTGCTGCAAGCAGTCTGCAGCTCTCAGCTTCCAAGATGTCTGTGGTGACTTAGCCTTCTCCAGCTTTGGCCGGCCAGCTGAATAAACCTCCCTTTCTCCCTTAATTTGCTTGATTTTGGGTGTTTTCTCACAGCAATAGTTAAGAGTAACTGCTACAGTATCTGTAGCATACATGTTGTATTATAGAATGTTAACTGAGCTTACCATGTCAGTGATGTAGATGATATCACCTTCCTCAAAGTACAATTCATCTGGCTGGAAGAGAAAAAAGTTTAACTCCAATGTGATTTTTATGAATTAAAATACAGTGATTCATTAATTATACAACTCTGAATCTTCATGTATCCTTCCAAACAAAATGGCTTTCCATATTTACATTAGCATATAAATCACAGGCCTAGCATCCTTGTCAAATGAATTCATGAGTGAGAAAGCTAGAACTCACCCATGATGAATGTCCAAGAATCACATGCAAAACAAATAAGAGCTTTTAAAATGTCTTAGATTCTGCCACCCATAAGTGAAGCATATTCAACAGAATATCAATTAAGACTTTTTCCTTATAGAAATTCCAAAAGATGGCATATATGCTTTAATAAAGGAATGAGAAGTCTAGGATTAAGATCATGATAAGTAACAATACTTGCTATTTGCTTATTTTAGAAAACTATGTGATGCTTGAAGCAACTACAATATAAAGTTAGATGAAAGATGCGTTCAAATATAAAAATCCTATGAGAGCTGCAGAGATGGCTCAGGGGTTCAGACTGTCTCACAAGCAGATAAAAGGAGGAAAGAAAGAACAGGCCTCTGAGATGTCCTCTAATCATTCTACTCTCTATCGCTACTCTCTCACTGATTACCACACATGCCAGACAACAGTGTTGATTTTGTCAACATTTGGCTACATCTCTCCTTAAGAGGGCGCTAAGTCACAGGAGGATCAGAAAAGTAGAATGGTTGGTAGAAAAGAGGTGCAAACTGCAGCAGTGACTACATCTTCTGGAATCCTGGAGTTGTTCGCTCTTAGGGAGAAAGCTTTCCTACGTCCCTTCTATTCTGTACTCGCCCACTCATGTCTCCCAATGAGTCCTCCTCAGTCGGCACTTTCAGGTTAAGGAGGCCTGTTTCCCCACAGCTCTGGCCAGCCGCCTTCCAAGTCAAGTCTGCCTAAAGGTCCTCCCTTAATGGGATCATTCACCTTGAAACAAAGACACATGACAACAGAGTGCCAACAAACATGTGTGCAACACACAAACACAGTACCAAATCCCTGCTTTTACTCCTTCACACAAAATGAGGACTAGAACTGGAGAATGTGCATGGGGGTGACTGAGGAAGTCATGGGGTGACTGGCTGTTTCACTGGTACAGGGTTTCTCTCTGGGCTGATGGAAGTGTTCTGGAACTGGACAGAGGCAGTGGCTGCTCACCATGGCAACTGTCAGACGCCTCCACAGGACTGAGGGTTTTCAAATAGCAACATATTATGTGAATTTTTACCAAAAGTAATAAAGTCAGAGCTAGAGAGATGTCTCAGGGTTTTGTTAAAGTCTTTGCATCACAAGCAAAATCCTGAGTTTGGGTCCCAAGATTCCACATAAAAATGCCAGGTGGATATGACGGTGGGCTGTAATTCCATCTCTGGAAGGCAGAATATGGGAGACCCCAAAGCAAAGCAAAAAGAAGGTAGGGCAATCCAGGGTGATTCTTGATGTCACTCTAGGGCACACATACTCAAGTGCCTTCTGGTACACACACTTACATGCACAAATGTGCACAAAAAAACCTAACAAAATTAAAACTTAGCATCTTTTAAGCAAGTCTTGTCCTTTAAGTTTTGGTAAAATGCATCATGAAGGAAATGCCACTAGGTCTGGCATCTTGAAACTTCTCAGTGATGAATGGGTTTCAGATGAATGGTGGCTGCTCCGGCAGAGAGGCCTGCCACCCATAAGGATAGGATTGCTGTTCAAAAACAACTGGAGGTTCATTTCAGACATGACAGTGGATAGTTTATCCTTGTTTCATAGTACCTCCCAGAGCACACTGTTCTTACCTGCAAAAAATCTTCCAAAGAACTAAGGCTAAGAACTTGACCTATGAAATTCCTCACACTACCGGGGGACAGACAGCATGTAATGTCATGGTTAAAGTCAGATTTTATCTACAATGGTCACATTTTCCATTAAGAAGCCACAACAGAACACCTGATGTGTGTGAACTGTTCAGTGAAGACTGACTTTCATATTACTGGCTTGGTGCTCTGACAGAACAGAGGAGGGACGCAGGAGCTCAGTGACACCAGGCTTACATCCAAGTATCTGCTTGGTCTCTGGTTTCTAACCACAGTCTATACTAATCTCTCCTTAAGAACCAGAAGGTGTCAAAACAAGGAAGTTGGCCAAGTGTGGTGGCTCATGCCTATAATTGCAGCCTTCAGCAGGGGAAGGCAGAGAATTACTGTGAACTCTACAACAGTCTGAACAACAGCAAATTCTAGGTCAGCCTATACTACCAAATGAAGCCATGTCTCGAGAAAGAGAAAGAAGGAAAGGAAGAAAAAAAGGAAGGGAGGGAGGGAGAAAGAGAAGTACCTAATGTTCCAGCACTGACTACAAACATAAGATTGTCGCTTCTGTTCTAAATATTTTGGGTAATGTGAGTCCCAAGGCATACATTTTATTGGTTTATGTGAATACACTGCATGCAAAGCTTAGAAAAAATTTCAATTTTGTTTTAGATTTGACAATCTCAGGATCCCTAAATTAATCAAACAGAAAAACCAAATTCTGCACAAGAGTTTTCATTCACACTACAAGACTTATGTTGATGTGCCAGGCGTGTGTTTCCGCCTTACAAAGACTAATCTAATCTTACAGTACTATGAAGCGCTGTGGTTGCACCGCCATGTGAGAGGAGAACCTCACAGAGCAGGTGACATTCACACTGGGAAATCCCAGCTCCTGAGCGCAGCCCATGTTTCCTCCCAAGTACACACACGAGACAAGCCACTGCTGGTCATCACAGTCTCACAACTAAATCAAGTGGTGACAGTTTCGGAGAACAGTCCTTATCCACCTTCCCAATAATACAAGACAACAAAATCAACTTTCTTGTGAAGTGCATCTGACAGCCCACCACGCAGGACTGGGTCAGGGGTGAATCATCACTACTTCACAAGCAGATTCAGAGAAACTGAAAGAATTTGGTACAGATCGCAAGCAGATTCAGAGAAACAAAGAATTTGGTACCAGATCGCAAGGTGAGAAATGAGGCTGGGGTCCGCCTTGACTTTTGGGCTCCCATTCTAGACTTCCTGCTTCCCTCACTGTTAACCTAGAGCAGTCCAGCAAGCGCTGCACGCAAGCAGGTCCAGCTGGTTTCAGAAAGCACCAATGCGTAGGCATGCAGGCCCTCCCTTCAGGACGGCTCACACTGATCCATCAAGCCCGGGCAGGTCTGTGTGACACTTCCCCAGATGGGGCTGAGGGAGGGTAAAGGAGCAAATGGGTCTGGATAACATCAGGAACGCCTTGCCTTTGAGCGAGACAGGTGGTAATCAAGAGACACAGCTGCCTCCCCCTATCTGGTCAGTGGTCACCAAAAACTGAGGCTGGCCACCTCTGTCACTGTTTCCTGAGGATGTAACAGTGGCTAAGTGCAAGACTGCCACCTCCTCGGTTTGTTACACACGCTGGAAAAGGGTCCTGAGCATACAGCGCAGTCTTCGATAGTTCAAGATTAGAAAACTTTAAAGAGGGTGCTATGCAGCGCAATACACTGTGTGCTCAGTGTGCTGCGTCCTGTAGTCTGCTGTATCATGGTTATGGTATGTCACAGTGTGTCCTGTGTTGTGGTGTACAGTGTGCTGCGTGCCAGGGGTGCTGTCATCCAGAGACAATGGCCACACAGAAGAAAAAGATAAAATCACATATCCAACATCATCCAACAGAAAGGCTCGTTCCAAAAAGTAAATGAACTTAGGTCTAGGAGGATATACAAAATTTAACAACAGGCACAGGAAGGCCTGGGCTAGCCATCTGTTTCCTGTTCCTGTGACGACCCTTTGGTGTGGAGCTGAGAGGGGAGACCCTGGAGTGTGGGACCCATGGGATTTAGAGAGAGCACTAGTGATCATGGCCTAAGAGCCTCAGACCAGCAATATCAAAAGTAAAGTCATACTTGAAGGACAGAACTTCTTAAAGGTGTGCTGAGTTAGATATTATTGCTCCTATATAGCCAATAATAAATAAGCTCAAAGAGAAGGAAGGGGAGGAAAGGGAGGAAAGGGAGGAAAGGAGAAGGAGTAGGAATAAGAATGGGGAAATGACCATCTAGAGATAAATTAGTAATCAGTGTAGAAACAAATCAAAACCATTAGTTAAATATCTAGCAATATAGCAACCAATTCTTCTTGGAAATACTGATTATTCCAGATATTACTGGTATGATTGTTCCTTAGTAGGAACAATCTGTAACAATCCTTGTAATCTGTTCAATTCTCACTGAAACCCTGTGAGATGGTTACTATTCTCAACTTACAGGTGACAATACTGAGACTGAAAGTTAAGTCATCTCCACAAGTCCCGCAACTGTTTCAGCGCAGGCCGGATCTGAGCTGGCTGTGAGCCTGGGCTCTGGCCTGCACGTGTGCCCCAGCAGGCCAGAGTAAAAGACTCATCCCACTTCTAGCTGAGAGTCAGAGAAGCACTTAAGGAAGGGGAAGTAGTCCATTGGACATCGACAGAACACTGCCTGGAGTTCACACAGAGGTCAGAGATGGGCTGTCCTGGGCTCAGAGCTCCCCTGGGTGTTTCAAGAAAGGAGGAGTTTAAGCCCAGCAGGGGTGGAAATGAGCGATGGACTACAGAAGGCCACCTGGCCAGTCAGTTACAGATGCACGGCAGGTGTGGTAGACCAGAACCACATACTGGAATACTGACCTAGCAGAAAGCAGACAGAATAGAGAAGCTGGAGCCTGGTACAGGAAGTGAGGACAGGCCAAAGGTCAGGAGGAACCCCAGGGAGACAGGAGGTCAGGCGGGGAACTGGCAAGGATGACGATGCTTAGGATACCAGGCGAGAGGGGAGGAAGAGTCAGAACTAAGGGAGCGCAGGTCTGATCCCAGAGTCTGAAGGCTTGTCTTGCCTCCCGCTTGGGTGGGCGGACAGAGGCAGATGATGCCCCCTTTTCTCCCCACATTTATCCACTGCAGGGGGGGGAGGGAAGGGGAGATCATGTGACTCAGGAAACAGTAGCGACTACAGAGTATTCTAGGAGCTAAGGACAGCTCGGGGTTCCTGCTTGTCATGCCCCTCCCCAGTTGTTATGCTGCTGCCTGACCGCCAGCACCTCGGAATGTACTTTTAGGAACAGTTTCTTTAAAGAGACAATAAAGATAAAAGGAGGTTTATAGGACAGGCCCCAATCCAATACAACTGATGTCCCTACAGAAGATTGGAGCACATACACAGAGGACACATGGGGACAGAGAAGGCGGCTGCTGTCAGCCATGGAGACTGTGCACAGCTCTCTCCAAGGCTTCTGGAATTGAGACTGCGCACACGGTTGCGGAAGATCCCAGGCCTGGGGCGCTCTTACACAAACCGTAGCCTAAACACCCTCGCCGCAGAAGAAGACGCTACTGGAACTTTTTGGTGAGAGCAGCATGCCCACTCGCCCACTCCAACCTTTCTCTCCAGAAGCATGTGGTCCCCAAAGACCTCTGAGCACCCACAGACCCCTGATAAGCTATGCTAATTGCTGCAGCTCACCAGGGAATGGCCTGGATTAAGTAGCTCATGCCATGATTGCCGAAGGGCTCCACTGAGGAGTGGCCAGTAGTTACCCCATTTTCAGATGAGGAATCGATGGCCTCCAGGTTAAGGGCTTACAGGCTGGCCCTGGGCTAGTGTTCAGTGCCCTTTGCTGAGGGGCCTCTGACTTCGGGGACAGCAAGCATTCAGGGCAAACACTAGTGAAGTGGCAGCTTGCTGGCTGCCCTTGGAGAAGAGGCTCTAATCTCTAGCATGTCAGACTGCCAGTCAGCGGGAACAGGTTTCCTGTCCTGACTTTCTCTCAATTGGTTCTAAGCTGCCTGGGCCCCCGACTGCCTGACCCATCACTCTGGATCAAAACCTCCAGCCTCTTACATGGCCTGGATGTCACGAGGCGCTCTTCTTTTTTTATAAATTTTTTTTTTTTTATTATTATTACTTATTCAACTGTGCGCATGTGCGTGTGTGCGTCTGTGTGTGTGTGTGTCTGTGTATGTGTAGAACCACGGACGAATTCGCGAACCACCATGGACGCCTCCAACCTCCTTCTGCCCCGGGATTCACAGGCTCCGCCCTACCAGGACCAGAAGCGCAGGCCGCCCCCGCTTCCGCCTGGCGTCTATACGTGGGATCTGGGATCCGAACTCAGGACCTTCCGCCTGCAGGGCGGAGGCTTAACCCCTGAGCCACCTCTCCAGCCCCTACGCTCTTCTTGACTTCTCTACAACTCCACTACTGAATCACTGCCAAACCCAGAATCTTCCAGTCGCTTTCTACCCTACCTGAATGAGACCCTCAGGGTCTCTCACTTGGATCCCGTAACCTTCCTTCTTATCCCTCGCTCTTGGGCCACATTCTCTCATGGCTGTTTCTAGAATCTCGATCCTCTCTCAGACTCTAGGTCTCTATTCCAGCAGGTAGTGCTGGACACTGCCTCACACGCTCCTGGCCCCTCACCTCACACTTACTTAATCCACAGTCACATCATGTGTGTCTCTCCTTTCCCTGGGGAACAAGCAGGGGCTCTTCCTGCTCAGATTGCACTGTCCCTAGGGCCTGGACTAATGTGTGGCACAGAACAGGGGTGTACTAAAACATGTGTGTGGGTGGATACCAGGAACTAGGAACAGTAGAAAACTGCAAGCAGTTCCAGGAGGCACCACTGAAACAGGGGGCTGAGAGGAAAGAGAATACGGGAAGGCTGCTTGGTGATGCATAGGAAAGATAACTAAGACCATCTTGTGTACTTTACATGCAGACCACCTGGTGACTTGTAAACAGCTGGCACCACGCACAAGGGGAGACGCAGTGTGAGAGAGATCATGACCTCCAGCCCAGGCAAGAAACTCAGTCTGAGGCTTAGGGAGCCTGTCACCTGGACAGCAGTGAGCCCAACACTCAGGCCAGTGGTCAACCTACGTCCATCACAGAAACAGACCAGTGTGTCTAGATGGAGTCACTCTAGGCCTCGATCAATTTTAGAGCTTAAAACAAAATACTTACAGTTCTGGGTTCAAAAGTGTACAGAGCTCTGAAGACTTTAACTTGCCCTACAAGAGAGGAAGAAACATCTCATCAGTTCTTTTATCCACAATTCTGCTCTACATTGCACTGGCCGTTATCTCCTTTGGAAGTTTTTAATTAAAAGCTCATGAGGGAAAGTTACATCCAATTAAGTGTTTTTCCCCATAGAATGTACCCTTCAAATGCTTGTTAAATGAATGAGAGAATAAACACACATCTCTAAGGATGACTCTGCTTCCTCCGATGACAGGACATACAGAGTTACTTGCACTTGTGAACCACAGCTATCGTTCTGCAGTCTCCACCTGAGCCCAGTGGTCATTCCACGAAGACCACATATCCAGTCTTCACTCACTGTCCTGCTTCTCTGGGAACCCAGGCAGTTCCTTAGCAATGCCTGAGACTGCAGAAGATTGTGGCCCTGCCCAGGGCTTCTCTTCTTGCCCCTCTGATCTTCACCTCCTTTCTTTCTCCTCCCACCAGGCTGTCAAGGAGAATCTCACCTGGTCCTCTATGACCTAAGCCATGTCTTCTATTCTAATGCTCTCCTGTGGGTACTAGATCCTCAACTCTAAAAAGTTCTGTCTTCAGCCTCTCCAGTTCTCTTTATTCGTGGACTTCACATAGTGCTTACACATGGTCAGTCACTCCTGCCTGCTAACCTAAATACTTATTTGTGCCCTAAGTGGAATCAGGGCTTCTAACACTAACATCGGGCTTAAAAATATAAAATTGAGCTCGATTCAGTGATACATATACTAAAATTGGAATGAAATAGAGAAGATTACCATGGTCCCTGAGCAACAATGACACACAAATTTGTGAAGCGTACCATATTTAATATATATATATATGAACATATTAACGACAAAAAATACTTAAAATGACCATCTAAAGTTATTTAAAATCATCAAGAACTGTGTTTACAATGGAATACTATTCAGCTACCAAGAAAAATGAGTTGTATAAGTCCACCTATATAATAGTCATTAACAAAGAATGCTCCTCATAGCTCAATTAGGAAATCAATCTATATGCCACTGAGAAAAATGGATCAAGAAAACATGGGAGCCAGGGAGATGCCTTGGTCAGTAAGGTGCCTGCTGCACATGTATGAGGATGAGTGCGGATCCCAGAACCAGGTAAAAAGCCAGGCTAGACAGCAGGCATTTGTGCTCCCAGCACTGAGGAGCTGGGGACAAGCAAGTGCCTGGAGCTCACTGGCTGCTCAGCTGACTCCTATCGCTGACTCTAAACTCCATAAAAGTCCTGTCTTGAAAAATTAGGTGGACAGCAACTGATGAAGACACTTGACGTAAAACTCTGATCCACACACACATGCACGCGCACACACACTGCATGTACTTTATATGCTCTCTCTTTCTCTTTTTTAACCTGAATTATCGTGCCACATCTCTCTGCTGCTACCAAGAATTCCCACAAAGAAACAAAAGGAAATCATTTCTTCTCCTCTTCTTTTGTTGTTTACTTAGAGTCCTGTTACGTGTGTTCCACACGAGTGTGAAGGACATACCAAAAGGAAGGTGGACCTACCAGGAGAAATATTCTCTGTTGAGTGGATTGTCTTTAATGGAAGAGATTAGTTGTGTTGATTACTTCAAACTTCCCGAACCATAAGAACAGATCTTTCTAGTTCTTTGCAGAGAATGGTAAAAGTGAGATGTGCAGCAAATTCTGGAAACAAGATCCTCTGACAACTTAATGGGTTCCGGTAAATGTGATAAAAACTGAAGAACTGAAAATGAGTAGTATGTGGTGTGTGACTGAACCACTGATTTTTGTAATCGTGTCTCTTACATGTTAGTGCACACTCAACACTTAAAAGCAGACAACTGCTCAGCTATTACACAGAGTCGTTCTGCTGTGTAATGTTGCAAAAAATGCTTTCATACACATAATATTGCTTATTGCTTAACAATGGGGCATTAGCCTTTTAGGGCCTCTTCTACTCCATGTGTTATGAAAGTTCAGGACTGTCACTTACTCCATTCTCAAAATCTAGTCAACCAGAAATCAAGGAATGCGACACAAAGGTGAGAAATAATAAAAGAGACTTTTCAGCTGCATGAGCACAGGTCAGGATATTCTGCCAAGAACAATCACAAATACTCAGTTCAGTGACCTTCTCAGGTCATATTTCATTGAACAAGGTATTCAGGCTTTCAGAAGAGAGTGGAAGGGGAAAAACATGAGTTGTGTCTCTCTGCTCACTTCCAAAAGGACACCGAAACATGACAGGAAACCTGACAATGGGTAGCCAGGACAGGCAGGGATCCACGCCTAACTTAAAAGCAGGGTCACAAGCGTCAGACGGCTGTGTGACTGAGCATGGGCTGCACTGCCTGAGACACAAAGACGGGGTTGGGACTAGGAGTGGCCTGGAATGACCTGGAAGAAGAGCAGAGGAACGAGCTTGTGGCCTGAGGCTGAGTGAACCACAGCAGCCCTGAGCCCCCTGCAGCAGGAAGATTTCAACCGACGGACTCCGGTCAGCGCAGCAGCAGCTGGACAGCAGCAGCCGGAAGCCTCCTTTCCCACCCCTGCCTTTCGCTTCTCTCTAGCCCCACCCGGCCCATAGTAGAAGCGGCAAGAAACCAAGGGCCAGGACTGTTATTTTCTGGGAGAGGCTGACCTTAAAGCGCAATAAATCTCTAGCTTCTATCTCAGAGGACTAACAGTAGAGGGAGAGATCTAACCTCCTCTATCTTAGAGGAAGAGTGAGTGCAGGGAGGGATCTGGGTGCATCAAGAGGGAGAAGTTTCTAGCTCTGAGGTATTTATTGGTGCAGCTCTGGAACAGACACGGGCTTGCACAGAGACCCCAGAATTTCAACTCCACTTTATTCTCTGCTGCTGTAATGTGGAGAAGCCTCTAGAGACAGCATGTCAATTCAGCCTTAAAGCACAGACATATGTGAACACACGAATGGCGACAGGAAGGACTACTTAAATAAATAATCCAACTTTCATGGATCTCCCTGAGAATGCAGGGAGGCATGAGCCACTCCAGGTGAGTTTCGGTTAAATTGGCCAGCACTACTGTAGTCACTAATAGAAAAAACTAGACTATTGAATAAACAAACTATTATACCCTATGATTAACCTTGACTGTCAACTGGATTAGCTCTGGAATAAACTGAGACAAGGTGTTTCTCCAAAGATCAACTGAAGGGAAGCACCCTAACTCAGACTGTGCAGCACCTTCCAGTGACACCTCAGATATGATGAAATACAAGGGGGAAAAGTGTGGCTTGCTGGCTTGCCTTCTCTCTCTCTCTCTTTTTTTTTTTGTTTTTATGCATATTGGGGGGATGTGTTCATGTTTACATGGGTAGGATGCTTATGTGTATGTGGATGCATGGATGGTAAAGGCTTAAGGTTGACACTCCTCCTCCTTTCTTGAGGTTGGCCCTCAGATTAAACCCAGAGCTCACGTACTAGGGAGAGCTAGGCTAGTCACCTTCATCTGAGGTTCCTAGTCTCTATCTTCTAAGGATGGAATCAGAGAAGACCACCACACCCACAGCATTTCATAAAGGACTTTGAGAATCTACCTCTAGTCCTTTTGTTTGCAAGCCACAAGGTTTAACCATTGAGTCCTCTCTCTTTCTCTCCTGCCTTCCCTTCTTGGATCCTCCTTGATGAGTGCATCTACACTGTTACCCTTTGCTGCTTCTGAGACCAGAGGCTTCTGGGAATCCTCCAGGCCTTCAGCAGAGGCTGGGCTACTGAGGCATTCTGCCCCGTGGCCTGGGCTGCCACGAGGCTCTGAGCGTCCACAGCATACAGATAGGCACTGCTGATTACCCAGCCCATCAATGCTAACCAATCTAATAAGTCCCTGTAACAGTTACTCTTAACTATTGCTGTGAGAGAGCACCCAAAGTCAAACAACTTAAAGGAGAAAGGGAGATTTATTCAGCTTGCGGTTCTAGAGGAGAGATATAGCCTTTCAAAGTGGAGGCCACATGGCTGGCTGGGCAGAGCTGGAGAAGGCTAAGTCATCTTGGAGGCTGAGAGCAGCAGACTACTTGCTGCAAAAGGCAGACTTCTCCTGGAGGTAGGTGGGACTAATCCACCTCAAGGCCCACCCCTCATGACTGCCTTCCTCCAGCAAGGCTCTACCTCTCAAGGTGCCATGACCTTGCCAAACACATGAGACTGTGGGGAACACATTTCAAACCATGACAGTCCCTTTTTGCAACATACATGCAATGGACTCTATCCCTCTAGAGAACCCTAATAAAAGATACCCGACAATAGAATATCATTTGGAATGAAAAGAATTGAGTTAACAAGCCATGATTTGGAACATTACTTCAATGCATATTACCAAGTAAAAGAAATTAATCTGAAAATCTATATACGCTAATGATTACAATTATATGACATTCCAGAAAAGGGAAAACTATGGAGACAATACCAAGATCAGAGGAGGAAAAGGATGGAAAGGTAGGGTCTATGGGAATGCTGTGGGTTTGATTAGAGACTCTGTCTCAAAATAAATAAGGTAGAAGAATGACACAAGTTGATTCCTAATAACCTCAGGCCACCACGTGCACGCACACAACACACACATGTGAATGTGCATTATATGCCCAAATATCCTACACAAACCAACATACACATAAAAATAATAAGACATAAAGAAAAAAACACGTTTTAATTTCAGAATACTTGGGATCTTGAATTTTCAGATGAGGTATGACCAATCACTAAATCTGTGGATCCTTGGCATTATTTTGGCTAAGGACTTGTCATAGTTAGACAGAGGTGTCAACTTGACAGTTGAGGGCTTGAGCTCTGGGCACATTTGTAGAGAATCAGTGGTTGAGTTAAGCCCAGAGCAAACCTTCAGGAGATTGTCTTGCTGATGGGGAAGACCGAGCCCATGGTGGGTGAGATTAGGCCCTGAAATAAAATACAGAGAGCTGGTTGAGAGAGTCGGCTCCCCTGTGTACACTTGCCCAGACATGCTGGTCTTGCAAATAGGGATCGTCCCTCTCTCAGCCGCTATGTGAAGATGTGGATCACAGGGCTCACCTGGCCAGCCTACTCAGAAAGGTGAATTTCAAGTTTAGTGGGAAATCAGGTCTCAATGCCATACAGCCAGAATAACAGAGGAAGACACTGTCATGTTCTTCAGCCTGCACATGTATGCTCACAGGTACAAGCTCTCATACATTCACATGCATGAATGTATGCACACACACAACTACATAGTACCAGGTATGGTGGTGCAGCCCTATAATCTCTCAAGAGGCTGGAGCAGGAGGATCACAACTTTGAGGCCAGCTTGGGCTACACAGTGTATCCCTGCCTAAAATAAACAAAACAAAAACAAGAAACAGACAAGACAAGTACAAATGATGATGTATGAAAGTCTTGCTTCACCAACAATGGATAACTGCCTAGACAGACATTTTCAAAATTTCTCAAATGCATACTTTGGCAATCCAGGAAATAGGCAAAAGCCTGAAACTGTATTCAAAAAGCATCCCAGGAGACATGTTTTAAAGCTTCAGACATAAAGACAGGAACCCTAAATTCTCAGCACCATCAGGCCAAGCTGTCACATTCTCTGCCTAAATGAAGTCTGTGGAAAAGCAAGATGCCATGGCCAGGTGGCCAGCCAACAGCAGACCTATGCAGAAGCGCACCTGGGCAACACCTCTTCATCTCCTGGGTTTCATGTGTGGCACTGATGATGGTGATACTGATGAAGAATTTCATGAAAAGCAATCCCATTAAGGAAAAAAATAACTAGCAATTGCACTTTGGTCCCATGAGCTTGGCAATGCCCTGGGGTAAATCCTGGGTGGGCCCAACAAGCAATCCTATCACTTCAACATCAGTCTTAGTCTATACCTGTAATATACAATTACTCTTTATGTAAAAAAAAATTACAGGGGCTGGAGAGGTGGCTCAGGGGTTAAGCTTCTGCCTTGCAGGCAGAAGGTCCTGAGTTCGGATCCTAGACCCCACGTATAGACGCAGGGCAGAAGCAGGGGCGGCCTGTGTTTCTGGTCCTTATAGGGCAGAGCCTGTGAATCCCGGGGCAGAGTAAACAAGAAGGAGGTAGAGGTGTCCATAGTGGTTCCCAAATTCGCCTGTGGTTCTACACACACACACACACACACACACACACACATACACACACACGAACACACGCATACACGCACAATTGAATAAATAAAAAAAGTACAACCTCTCAATCATCATCAATTATTATAACAGTCTGTTCTTTCAATAGTAAGGTTTATGTTTTCCAATTGTCAGAGAATTTCAATAAATAAAACATGAACTCTGAATCACAATGTATAAAGCACGCCTTTATAATTAGTTACATTTAAAGTGCTTATTCATCTTCCAGTGAATATTAGGATAGCAATAAATCCAAGTGGCATGTCTTGATTGCATCACTAGTACAGTTAGGCACGAGGACATCTGCTGTGCATCATCTCTGTCCAAGTCTTGATGTGTGGATCACTCTATCTGGCCAAACTGGCAGAGAAACACAGCAGAAATGTATGGCTAAGGCGAATCTCCCTCCCTCTCTCCCTCCCTCCCTCTCTCCCTCCCTCCCTCTCTCCCTCCCTCCTTCTCTCCCTCCCTCCCTCCCTCCCTCTCTCCCTCCCTCCACTCAAGACCTTCTGCTTGCTAGGCAGAGTCTCAACCCTTGAGTCATCTCTCCAGCCCTAAGGTGAATTTTTTATAATCCTATGTTCTAGACAGAGAGAGAGTCAAACATAGAAAGACAGAGAAAACAGTAAAATACTGATATTTTATTGGAACTCAAAGTTCAAAATAAAAACTAGAATTCACTACTTTGGAGTGTGTGCTTAAATTAGGCACTTGTTACAGAATTCTATTTTAAAAATTAAGTAATATTCCTCAATGTTTTGAATTTCAAGACTCAACTAGTATATTTTTTTGTAAAAAAGGCAATACTATCTCTGTCTCCCAAAGCAGATAATACAACCAGTTTTAGAGTTGCTAAAAAGGAAAAAGAGGAAGAAAGTTTTGATCAAGGGAGACTGCGAAAAATATAAATTTTCTATGTTCATATATTTTCCACATTTGACTAAGATAATAAAAGTAAGATTAATCGTTTTAATATTTACTTATTTATTTGAGAGAGAGGAGAAGCTCGCATGCATACCACAGTGCATGGATGGAGGCTAGAGGGTAATTTTTGGAAGCTGATTCTCTCCTTCTACCATGCAGGCTTCTAGGAATGGAACTCAGGCCACCAGGTTTACAAGCAGGTGCCTTACCCACTGAGCTCTCTCGCCAGTCCATATTAATCTTAATTTATACCCTGTGGATATAAAAGCTAAGTGTCATTATCTTCAATATTCTCCAGGTAAGTGAAAGTACGGATGCGCTTTCTACGAGGCATATTTATTCTATTACACACGCATGATGAAACAGGATGTTTTCTGTTCGAAATGAAACAGAAGGAGCGTAAGAGATGGAATCCCAGAGTCAAGGCCAGCTTTCCGCTCAGAAGGGGAAAGGAAACAGCTGTGCTCTGTAGGCCAACAAGGGCCTCCCTGGGGCTTTGTGGATTCCACCGCCCACTAATGAACCGCCCACTAATGAAGCCATTAGCTCAGAACACTTCTTGGCTGGGATTCCAATGTATGTCGTTCCACAAAGGTCCACGGCTCTCAAAGATAAAGGGCTGTAATTTTTGCAAACATGTCCATGATTTGTAGATTTAAAGAATAATATAATGAATACATTTCTTCCCTCATGATTATATTCTTGGATTAATTAAAGCAAATTTAAACCACTTTATTTGCATATCTAATATTAATAAAAGACTATAAACAGGCACTTTAAAATTCCTCCTCACTTCAACACGACCTCTTTCCTGCCTCCTCCCTATTTGATCCAAAAAAAGAAAAGGCGTTGGGGCAAGGGCTGAAGAATCCTGTGTCTTGATTTCAGCTGTAGGAATGGCAGGCCCCTCATGAACAGGGGACAGTGTGTTTCCCGACAGAGGGTTCTGTGTATTAACAGTGTGTCTTTCTAGTCCACTTCTTTCTTTGAGTTCACTGCAGGTCCCGTCAGCAAACCTGGGCACTTTCACATCGTGAGGTATGGTCAGAGTGCTGGTTCCTTACTGCTTCTCCACCACATAAAAATAGAAGTTCCAAAGAAGACTGTTCAGACCTCCATGTGTGGAGCTCCGTGCTAACTCCGCCTTGGTTGAGTAAATAATTAGAGAAAGGGAGCAGTGCTCCCTAGAGACCAGTGTGAGAAGAGTTCAGGAAGAATGGAAGGAAAGTATCCAATCCCTGGAGACTACCCTAGCCAGACCATCTCTGCAAAATGCAGAAGTCATCCAGGGTCTGACACCGGGAAAGGAAGACTTGTGACCTGACAGTGGTTTTACATTTTAAAGTCCAAGAGAGAATAAAGACACATGCAAGTGATCTGAACTCAGGTGCAGCATGCAGGAGTGAATAGTCAAAAGAACCCAGCCGTCCCTAGTATGTCTCCTGGGCTGCTTTCTCAACTTACCTCTAGTTGCAACGCAGACTTTATGCAACACCCAAAGGCCAAAATACTATCTGACCCTTATCCCGTCGCCCTGAAAGTGACAAGCTACACAAAAGGAGCACAGTGCCAGGGCAAGGGGAGTTGTGGTCCAGATGTGCCAATGAAGATCCTGGACCAGAGGCTTAAGCTTCCCTGTGTGAAAGAGCAAACGGCTCTGCACATCCAAGAGGGAGGCAGGACATTCCCAAACACTAAACCATTCATTGAAAACCAAATGACCCTTCTAAACCCACTCTTAACTATTTACTAAGGGCCAAACACTGCACAAAGCACTAATTTGCAGGAATTCGTTTAATTTTCAAAACAATCCTGTGATACAAAGTCTTAACCATATTCTAGAACATATTTCTAATAGAATTCTATTCTATAAGCGGAGGAAACTGAGGTTAGCGAGATAAACACCAGCTCAGGTCCCCAGAGCCAAGTGGAAGGAAGGGGGGCTTCATCTAGAGCCAAAGGTTGATGAGCATCCCACTGACCCACTGAGGCCACAGGCAAATGGGCAAAAAAGAATCCAGCAATGGGTGCTTGAGATACTGAGTTCCACTCCTGGAACCCGTGTCAAGGGAAAAGGAGAGAATGAACTCAAGAAAGTTAGCCTCTGACCACCACATGTGTCAAGACACCAAAACACAGACAGAGACACACACACACAGACATCATCATCATCACCATCATCGTCGTCATCATAAGTAAAATAAGGGCTAGAGATATGGTTCAATGGCACAGCACTTGTATAGCATGCTTAAGGACTGAGGTTCGATCCCCAATATAGGGGAGGAAAATATTGGCTTTGGGGGCATGTACTTAATGTTCTGCTATTATATACTAAAGACTGGTAGTGATATATACACACAATCAGCTTTGGAAACAAGACATTCATACAAAAAAGAATGAAAGAAAACACAAAGTGTTAACAGTTATTTTTCTGTGGAAGAATTGAGTCATGATTATTTTATTTTTTGAGTTGTCTATTATGAATAGGAATTCCAAGAAGATCTGTTCTCGTTCAAGGTCTTCCTGAAGAACAGCTTAGGAGCTACTCACAATGCAACCAGGGAGTGATTAGTAACACCACTTCTCCTTTGTTCTCTTTTTCTTTCTGAAATTGCCATTAAAAAAAAAAAAAAAGGTACAGAGATAAACATCTACAAGGCCAACACTCACAACAGAGATAGCAGACTACACCCTAGTGAGTAAAGTGAGGAGTCTTTCTTTTTCAGGCTAGTGCTGGCTGTTATGGAAGGCCACATCCACTTGATTTGGAATAATCAGGTGCCTATGTAGAAAGGGGGTAAAGTAAGATAGTTCCAGAACAAAGAGCAATGTGAAGATATAGGGGAGCCAAACCAGGAAGTATAATGCAGAAGTGCCCATAGGACCAATGTGCCCAAGGCCTAGGTTAGAAAAAGAGAGGTCAGGCTATGAGGGAAGAGCATACTGAGCTTAGTAAAGAAAGAAAAGAAGGGACAGAACAGGAAGGGGAGATGAAGAGGAAAAAAGGGAGGGAAGGGGCAAGGAGGGGAGGAGAGAAGAGGGGAGGAGAGATGAGGGGAGGGGGGGAGAAAGGGAGGGAACTTTACTTTTTAGCTCGTTTCAGTATCATTTCCAATGGCTGTGTACAGTATACAAATTCCACACAATTAGAGAAAGTTCTTTAAAAGATCCATAAGGGCTGGAGAGATGGCTCAGGGGTTTAGACTCTGCCTCCCAAACAAGAGTTCAGATCCCAGGTCCCACATAAAAACCCCCAGGCAGAAACGCCTGCAGCCTAAAGCCTGTATTTCCAGCCCTGGTGGGCAGAGCCTGGGAAATCCCAGAGAGAAGAAGGAGATAGAAGCAATACAGGATAATTCCCAAAGTCATCCTTGGTCCTCCACGGGGACACACAGTGCCCTCTGATACACATACACACACACACATAAAATATTTTTTAAAAGACCCATAAGAAGAAATACAGCTGACACTAGGACCCAGGGAACACATGCACACAGACATGTATACACACACATACACAAAGACATGCATGCACACATGAACACAGACATGCATGCATTCATGCATACACACATATTTCATATAAATAAAGATTTTATTTAAAAAATACATTTCTTTACTTTGAATGACTCATTCTGATATTTTTACTTCTATTTTCTCTTTCTTCCTCCTCTCCACACCGTTCCTACTTCCTTTCTGGATGCTAGTCACATATATCAATTATACTGACTGCACCTTCTACTACTCGCCACCACTCACACTCTGAAACACCAAACAAGATTATTTAATATATCAACAGTGTGCGGGTCAGTGTTTAGAAATTTCATGAAAAAAATTCAAATTTAGACATCTAGAATTATACTTACTGAAAAGCTCTTGGTCTTAACTCTCTATAAAGACTAGCAAGACAATATAATACTAAAAATGTGCTAAAGAATTGAAGAGATGGTTCAGGGGTTAAGCCTCTACCTCAAAAGCAGAAGGACCTGAGTTCAGATTTCTATATCCCATATAAAAAATGGTAATAGGATATGGTGGCAGCCTATACTTTCCAGTCTTGGAAGGTAGAGTGGGAAACCCCAAAGTAAGCAAAGTAAGGCCAAACGATTCGAGATGACTCCCAAAGTAATCCTTGGGTCTCCACAGGTAAACAGTGCCCTCTGATACACACACACACACACACACACACACACACTCAAACCTGGCATAGAAACAGTATTTACAGAGAAAAGTTTACCTAGAGACAGATCTAACCTCCTGCCAGACACTCAATGAGAGCACAACAGATATGCAGGAGCCAATGTGTGGCCAGGGTTAGCATTTAAACTCTGGCATAATAATAAAAAAGCAAAACATGTGCAAAACTAAAAAAAAAAAAAAAAAAAAAAAACCACACAGAAAAATAAAGAACAAAGAATCAGAAATACCTCCCCCTGAGTCCTCTCCCTCTGAAACAAAAGCATTCAATTTTCCTGCCTAGCACATCCAAAAGATAGCACAAAAGTCCATGTCTCCAGGAGCTGGGCCCATGACACACACCCGTAATTCCATCACTGGGAAGCTGAGGCAGGAAGACTGCAAATTCAAGTCAGTCTTGACACTGAGTCAGTCCAAGGCCAGTCTGGGCAACTTAGTGAGAAAAAAGAGGGCATGAAAGATGGCTCAGCAGGTAAGGTGCCTACTCACAAACTCAGAGACCCACATGTGATCCTCAAAAGCCGTTGTGAAAGGACAGAACTGATTTCTGCAAGTTGTCCTCTGACCTGTACACGTGTACTATGGTATGCATGTGCTTTTTCTCTTTCTCTATTTCTCTGTCTCTCATAAGTAAATAAAATAGAAAAAATAATTTAAAATAAACTGATAGAAATTTCAACTGATGGGCTGGAGAGATGGCTCAGGGGTTAAGACTCTGCCTTACAAGCAGAAGGTCCTGAGTTCGGATCCTAGGTCCCACCTCAAAACGCCAGGTGGAAACAGCAACACCTGTTCTTCCAGCTCTAGTGGGCGGAGCCTGGGAAACTCCAGAGCAAAGCAAAAAGGAAGTAGAGACAATCCTGAGTCATCCTGGGGTCTCCACAGGGACACACAGTACCCTCTGATGCACACACACACACACACAGTAAATAAATGAAGTTAAAAAAAGGGTGACCCTTTCTTTAAAAAAAAAAGAAAAAGAAATCTCAACTGCTTATAAAAATAACTGTCCAATAAAAACCAAAAGATAAAAATGAAAAATTATTTAATAAAAATAAATAAAATGAGGATATAGCTTAGTGGCAGAGTACTTATCTAGCATGTGAGAGGCATTGGTTCAATTCTCAATAGAGGGACAGAAGAACAAAAAAGAGAAAACTAGGCTCAGATGTGCCATCTGCAAGACACAGCAATATATTCAAAATACTCCGATCCTTCCACTCACCGAGACCACAGGCTGTCTGAAGGGAGTTGCTGAGCCGCCCTCTCAGAGCAGCACCACCTCCAGGGTTCTTACAGTGTCCCCAAAGCTGGGGCCCTGAAATGCCTCCACCACCGTCCCATTCATAGCCAGGCCTGTTGTGGCCCCTCAGCTGTGGCCGCCCAGGTGGTTGAGTCCCTAGTTTACACGCTGCGATAGATCACTTATGGAAAGAAGGGAGGGACGGGAGTGAAGGAGGTCTGGAAAGACTCCCCAAAAGCCAGAGGAGAGCTTCACCCCAAGAAGTGCCAAGACCTTTTTCCAAACCAGCTGACTCACGGAAAAGGTACCCAGGAGAATGAGTCCTTCAGGAGTTTCTCAGAGAATGACTGGCCAATTGAAAGAAAAGACGAGGCTCTCTGAGGCTGTACTTCAGAGTAAATCAGAGGACCAACTGTTAGTAGTGGAAATCTTTGCTCCCAGAACCTGATGGGGGAGGGGGTGACAACACCTCTGAAGGTCATGAACTCAGCTGCAGCACCTCGTTTCTGGACCACAAGGCCTACGCATGCACCCAGCTCTGAGGCCACAGAGGTTCTTGGACTGAGACTGCTTTTTCAACTCACTTTCACTGACAGATGCCATGTGTATACATGTAGGAAGACATGGGAGGAGGAGACAAGGGAATTTGTCCACAGACTTCCAGGAATACCCTGGTTCCCTCCCATCCTGGATCTTACAGTATTATTTGCTGTGTAAGATGTGAATGAGGCAGGAGGGACAAAAAACAAAAGCATTCCTTGGGCATGGCTGGCCACCACAAGCAGTGGTCACCTAAACTATATGTTTTGGGGGGTACTCAGAGAATTTACTGTCCTTCCACCTCAGGTGTCCACGCAGAATAGCTTGCATCTCTTGCCATCTAACAAACTGCAGTTCTTACTTCTGGTTTCAAAGTTATGCAAAATTAATACTCATTTATAGAGCATTAAAATAATGAATAGGATTTTTGAACCCTAAAGCCATCACTGTAGTTATATATTCCTACAGCTGATTCCTTAAACCAGAGGTATAAACAGTTGTTTGTTGGTGTATGTGGTGAGGTTTTTGGTATTTGTGTATGGAGTGAGCAAACAGCAGAGCAACGTGTCATTCCTTTTTTGTTTTTGCATGTGTTTGGACACGTGTTTGTGTGTGTGGAGAGGGGGTTCTATCCAACAGCATTTGAGTATGTGTGTCTATGGAAACCTAAAGGCAACATCGGAAATTATCCTGAATTGCTCTATCTCCTCAGTGCTTTGGATCAGGGCTTCTCAGGCTCCACCTTCCAGGGCTGGAATCATACACTGATGTCATTTCTGCTTCGAATTTTTTACTTGGGATCTGGACTCCAAACTCAGGTCCTTTTGCTTATGAAGCAAAGGCTTTAACCCCCTGTAGGAAACACTCAAGCTCAAGACTCCGATTACTAGAATATGGATGCCAAGGGCATTCCCCACAGTCACAGCTGAGCGTGCCTCCTATTGCTAGCAATAGTTGAGACTAATTCCTGTTGACTTTCCTGCAAGGGGGAGGGATGGACATTATCCTGTCTTGAAAGGAAGTGAAGGACAGAAGTGTTTTTTGAATTAGCAAGTCTAAAGATAGGTGCAAAGCTTTACCATTGACCTTAGTACATATCAGTAACCTGTTCCTTCTCCACAAGGAACAGGGCCATTAAGGCATATTAACATGTCTAAGGATTGGCAGGGTGTATTGTTGGTGATGCCCCACCTACTGTTGACCTTATCTGTGTAGTCTGTCATAGTTGACTTCACCCCTCTGCACAGTGTATAGACATCACCCACTTGCATGGCATATAAGGAGTTAGATTCTATAATAAATTCAATTTGGTTTTTAGCTTTTCCACATGCCCTCTTGACCCAGCCTGGTGGAAGACTTCTTATCCATTTGGTTAACAAAGAAGAAAAATGACCTCTTGCCTGGAATCACATGTGAGACTTTTTATACATCAAATCTGAACTTGAATCCATAATTTAAAACTATTACCTTGAAGATGAACAAGAAAAGACAAAATGCTCAGAATATTCAAGAAAGTGAAGAATTCTCAAGGATATTAACGTGGAGAATAAGTTCAAACTAGCAGAAGACATTCCGAGACCTCAGGTGTATATGGCTGACATTTTCCAAACATAAAAGTTCTCTGGATCTCAGTGAACACACATGCACCACATATGGCCGTGTTTGTGATGGTGTCCTTGGAATCTGTGCACATGGTGTCCGCAGTCGTCCTACAAGGACACCTGCTGTTCCTTTTCCAGTCGGCTATGAACAAAACACTGTCCTGTGAAGTCAGTGAAATTGGATCGGACCTAATTATTAATACATTGACTTCCACCCAGCTCTCCTCTGTGTCTGTCACGGAAATCGAGCTTGAGTACTGCAGTTATCCATATATGGATCACATGGCGCTCAGCACTAGGGGCCCGGGGCAGCAGGGAGTAACCTACAGATCCTAGGTGAGTAGCAGCATGGGAAGAAATCAGTTAGAAATGTGAGAGAGTACATAAAAAGCGATGACATGGTCCAAGAATCAGAGTTAAGGTAAGGTGAAGAAACTGAGGCCCAGGAGAGTCTGGTGGGTGACTTGCTAAGGCCACATAGCAAGGTCATTTAAAACTGATGCTTGTTTTAAATCAGTGCGCCATCACATGGCTCAGGGAACGTAGCAGAAGAGGGGGTGGTAAGAATGTAAGAGCCAAAGGATAGGGAGAGGTAATGTCACACAGTATCCTCTGTTCATATACAAGGCTACCATAACTAAAACTCAATGTAGAAATGTCTACTTCCACTAGACTTCCACAACGGCTGTTCTAGCAACATCCTGCCACGGAGGCGAGAAGATCCCATGGGATATCACAACACCTAAGCATGTATAGAACTAATGCTGCTGGACAGGAGAGGGGGAGCCTCCACGCCCTGAGGCTTATCCACTAGTGGACCATTCATGCCCTGGAGGTGCCCAGATGCTAATAAGTACAGATGTCCTAGATGAGACCAGCAGATCACACAAGCGGGAAGATGTAGGAGAAGGAGGAAAACTAGCTGGAGGGAAGAGCAAATGGGGTGAAAGGTGAGAGTAGGTAGCTGGCAACATAATTAAAAATAAAAATGTGGGCTGGAGAAACAGCTCAGGGGTTAAGACTCTGCCTCACAAGCAGAAGGTCCTAAGTTCAGATCCCAGGTCCCCAGAAAAACACCAGGCAAAAATGGAAGCGGATTGCACTTCTGGCCCTGGTGAGTGGAGCCTGGGAAATCCCAAAGTAAAGCAAAAAGAAGAAAGTAATCCAGGATGATTCCCAAAGTCACTCTTGGTCCTCTACAGGGACACACAGTGCCCTCTGATACACACACATCACACATACACACACACACAAAATACAATAAAAATAAAGAAAAAAATGTGAAATACAAAATACAATGCTTGTCACGCAAGTGTGGGGACCTAAATTCAAACCCCAGAACATGTAAAAATCAAGATATAGTGGTTTGTGTCTATAATCCTAGCACTGAGTAGGATTCCTGGAGCTTGCTACCCAACTTGTCTAATCACCCCAGAACCCAGTAAGAGACCTTATCTTAAAAAGCTGGGGGGGGGGGGCACTGAGGTTAAGACTTTGCCTCCCAAGCAAAAGGCAGAAACTGTGATGGGCTGCACTTTGGACAGAACCTGGGAAATCCCAGAGGGAAGCAAGAAGGAGGTAGAAGCAATCCAGGATGATTCCTGAAGTCACTCTTGGTCTAGTGAATTGGACTCGGGAGTGGCTCAGGGGTTAAGACTCTGCCTCACAAACAGAAGATTCTGAATTTGGATCCCCGGTCCCAGGTCCCACATTAAGAGTGGTGGCCTGCACTTTGGCCCTGGTGGGCGGAGCCTGGAAAATCCTAGGGGGAAACAAGAAGGAAATAGAAGCAATACAGGATGATTCCTGAAGTCACCCTTGGTCCTCCACAGGGACACATGTGCCCCCCCCCCAGTAAATAAATTTAAAAAAAAAAAAGCAAGGCAGACAAATATACCAGAAGGATGACATGTGAGGCTGACGTTTGGCCTCTACATATACATTCATGCACACCACACACATGCACCTACCCACATGAACACACGCTCAATATTTACCTGTAAAGGTATAGATTCCCATGCCACACCATCACAACTAGCTACGGGAGCTCGAAGCTTGCTTACCTCTGCATGGCAAGCACCAAGTATTACTTATTCCTCAAGCGGGGGGAAAGGGACCCATCTCCCTGGAAAGGTGAAATAATTAGAGGAAACGGCCAGGGCTTGGTGCAGCACTGAGCACACGGGACAAAATAGGCTACTTAGTCCCATCGCCACCATCACCCAAGGATTTCTCAAGATGTTTCTCTTGGAATTCGCTGAGCCATGAGATATAAACAGCCACACATCATCAGAGAAAACTGTGCCTGAATTTCAAAGCCAAGCCCATACTCTCACCTTTGATCAATTCATTATTTATTCAGGGATGGATTACACCCTAGTTGAGATCATCTTCCACAGAGCCTTTAAGCAACATCCCTGTGATCCTGCTTTTGAGGTGTTATGGGGGTTTTACTACATATAACAAAAGAGCCAGAACATCCAGTGGCTGCTTCTAAGTTCCACAGATTTATTTTCAAAGACACATACAATATTTATGTGACTTTCTAGTCAACACCAAAATCAATAAGCCATTTGAAAGTAATGAAGGCCAAGGGATTGCCCATCCCCAACTGCCCTGGAATGAAATGATCCTAAGGTCCAAATGTCACTCATTGCACTCATCATCTTTGACCCATTAAACCTCAGGAACAGTCTCTTTGAGAATAAAATTCCTTCCTGTACTCTGACAAACTGAGCCATAGTGACAGAACAAGTTTCCTATGGGTGGCTGAAAACCACATGGAAACTCAGAAATTACACTGCTAGCTGAGGACAGGAAGGTCCGGTAAGCATGTTTAGCACTGAGCAAAGTCCAACATGTGACAAATGACGAATCCTAAGGGTTGAAATTGTTCCCAAAGGAAAATCAGCTAACAGGGCAAACCAACTTCAGACAACATAAAAACATATCCCAGCCTACAGCAAGACATTTAAAATGGAAGAGACCATTCTGAAAGTGATGTTCTTTTCAAATGAAATGGATTTGCAGAATAAAATAAACTCTGAGAAATTGTTCACCCACATACAGCAATTATCACTAGGTGTTTGGGTTGATTTTAGTATTTTAACTATTTTTCTACACTATATTTGCCAAACTACAACAGAAAGATAAGTTTATTATTTACATTTTAATTTTATTTATTTACTCTGTGTGTGTGTGTGTGTGTGTGTGTGTGTGTGTGTGTGTGTGTGTCTCTGTGTGTACCAGAGGGTAATGTGTGTCCCTGTGGAGGACCAAGGTGACTTTGGGAATCATGCTGGATTGCTTCTACCTTCTTTTTGCTTCCCTCTGGGATTTCCCAGGCTCTGCCAGATGTCTGGGCAGCAGCTGTTTCCACTTGGCGGTTTTTATGTGGGACCTGGGATCTGAACTCAAGACCTTCTGCTTGGGAGGCAGAGCCTTAACCTCTGTGCCATCTCCCCAGCTCCTTATGTTTGTTTGTTTATTTATTTATGATAGGACCTCAATATGTAGCCCAGACTAGGTTGGAGCCACACAATCCTCCTTCCTCAGTACCACAAAATACAGCATTTGGCTTTTATTTTTCAATACAAGACTTTTCCATCATCCACATCAAAAATGGATATGACCTGCAACTATAGGATGCTCCAGGAATGGGGGGAGGGGCACTGGGAGAAAGGGAGGGAGGGGGGAAAGGAAAGGGAAAAGGTGAGGAGGGAGCAAGGGGATCCAGGGAGGGGTGGAGAGAGGGAGGGGAATGGGGTACTTATAAAATAAATGGATATGATCAGCTACCCGACTATAGATATGGAACAATCTAGGAGAATATCTGTACATTATTGACTCAGGACCCTCAAAGGCCAGACTTTATACTCTTTCTGATAATCTCAGAACAAGGTCTAAAATATAAGGTATATTAAGAAATAGTTAACCCACAAGCTCTGGACAAAATCCAAAAGTACAAACACAAAACTACTACTCACTACTTGAGCTATACTATAGTTCACAAGCGGCTGGGTTCCCCTATATCATCTCATTAGGACCTGTCTGTCTGAGCAGCACCCTACTATGACTGGCTCTCCCTAGGTACAGGCTGATGTCAGAAAGATGTGTTAACCCACATGGCGGTTTAATGTCCCCTGCTTTCACTAAAATCTAGTTTAAGTCCTCCTCTCCAAACTCCTTTCCTGTCAGTATTGCCCACTGTACGGTTTTTTTGTTATTATCTTGCTCTGAAGACAGCTACAAGACACACCAGTATACGGCCCTTCTACTTTCTCTTGTAGATTCCTTCTAGTCCCTTCCAACACTGTAAAAGAACCCATGGGAAGAAAATATCTCAGATCTTAGCACTATTAAAATAACTCCTCGGGGCTATAGAGGTGCCTCAGGGGTTAAGCCTCTGCCTTGCAGGCGGAAGGTCCTGAGTTCTGATCCTAGACCATGTATAGACTCCAGGCAGAGGCGGGGGCAGCCTGCATTCCTGGTCCTGGTAGAGCAGAGCCTGTGAATCCAGGGGCAGAGTAAACAAGGAGGTGGAGGCGTCCATGGTGGTTCCCGAATTCGTGCATGGTTCTACACACACACACGCACACACACACACACACACAATTGAATAATAATAATAACTAAAATAACTCCTCTTCAGAGCAGGTAATGCATTCATTTTATGAGCAGGAGGAGCTGGTCACTGGTATCATCTGTCTGCTTGAAGCTAAGAATCATATTGACAGGTCTCTTTCAGTGTCTTTACAGGTCATGCTATTCCTGCAGGCAGACTTTTCTGGTTTCCTCCTGTTAGTGTTTCCTCTCCACCTGGCCTTCTTCCTCATACAACTTATCTTTAGCAGTATCTCGGATGAGGCAGGGTATAAACCAAGTAACAAACCAAAAATTTTTAAGTAAATATGCCCTTGGGAACACCAAGTTTCCTCCGAGGTTTTCACCCAAAACACTTACATATAGGGCAGGAAGACACAGCAGCATAGCGATCCTTGCTGCTGTCCACAGCTGTTTAACGCTCCTTTACACAAGGGAGTGATTGAGGCCCAGAGGCACCTTCCTTTGCCACTGTAACTTACGGCTTTATGACTAGGAGTGCAGACCCCTGGAATTCCCTTCCTACCTGCTTTACCCATCATTAAACAATTGAAAACAGTTCCCAGAGTGTAGCTCACAGTTGGTAAGGGGATGATCCCTTAAACACCACCAAGGGCGCATATATGATCAAGGAAGTTCAAGATCAAATACAAAGGCAGTTTCTGCCCTCATCCCTGTAGAATCCAGACAGGCTTCACTTTAATGTATCTGGATGTTGAAACACCTCCTGGACTGATTCAGGATAGTCTTTAAAATTAGGTACTTTGTTCAGATATCAAAGAATTCAGTTTTACTGGATACTTCAGGCCCTGATTTACAACTGAATCTACAAAACCTCACCCATATTCATCTAAACTGCAAACGTCTCACATGTGCTGCTGCCTCTGACCACAGTAGGCCCCAGCTTTGCTGACGCCAGGGCCAGTTTGAGCCACTTCCTTCACACTGCAGCCTAGCAAAACTGTCCTGGATGAACTGACTCTTTGAGCTAAATAACTATGTTCATCGTGTGTAAATCCAGGTTATCCTGGATAATGCCACTGCATGATCTCAGGCAAAAAAATAAAAAACTGTGCAATTATGAACATTGGGAGTATTTGATGCATTTTTTAAAAAAAGGAAAAAAATCATTGAGACAACAGAAGTTACTATAAAACTTGATGTAAAAGATGAAGTTTCAGCCCTTGCAATACCAAAGTTGTACAAAATGTTTTCTCCCATTTTTTACGCTTCCTGTAATCGCCTGTGCGAACTAATGCACAGACAGTGGACTACCGTGAACGGAACACATCCGCCCCTTCGTCTCTCCACATCGCAACACATACTGCAAGAGCGGTGCAAAAAGGAGCGAACGGGAAGACGGTCGGACAGCCGCTGTGCGGAACTCTGCTCGGCCGCTCGCTCGCCCAGCCCGGAGACCACGACGCGGCGACTGCTCGGTCGCAGCCGGGGACCCCTCAGCGTCGGGCCGCAGTTTTCCGACAGCCCGCGGCAAGACCCCCGATCCGCGGCTAACTCGGCCGCCGGGCCCCCCGCGCAGGCCCACAAGGCGCCGCGCACGCCGACCCCACCCAACCCGCAACGCGTCCTGGGGCGCGGGCCGGTCGGGCCGGGACGCGGCGCTGGCGGCGACCCCCGGGAGGAGGAAGCGGCCGCGCTGTCGGAGCGGCGCTGGCGGCGACCCCCGAGAGGAGGAAGCGGCGGGAGGAGGAAGCGGCCGCGCTCTCGGAGCGGCGCTGGCGGCGACCCCGGGAGGAGGAAGCGGCCGCGCTCCCGGAGCGTCCCGGAAGCGTCACCCTGCGCTGCCATCGCGCCCGCAGAGCGGCGGCGGTCGTCGATTTCACAGCCCTGCGGGTCCCCCGCTGCGGGAAGCGGCCCCGCGCGCGGCGGCGCAGCAGGGCAGCGCGCACCCGGCACTCGCGGCTGGAGGGCGCCCGTCGGGCGATCCGGCCGGAGCGCGGGTGTCCGCGCGCCGCGGCGGCGGACACGGGACGAGCGAGCCGGCGCCCGCCGACTCTCACCTGGTTTGACCGGTTTGGGAGGCGGCTTCGACATCGCGTCGCTCGGAGCGGCGAAGCCTGACAAGGACGCGGAAGGCCACCGAGCGCCCCGCAGCGCGCACCCCGCTCCCGAGCTCCTCCGGCGGACACCGCGCCTCGGAGACCCGCGCCCTCCGCGACGGCCGGACGCGCAGAGCAGCCGCGGCGCCGCGATGCCCCGCCCGCGCTCCCCGCCCGGCCCTGCCCCGCCCACGAGGAAGTGCCGCGCTCCGGGACGCTGATTGGCTGCGGCGAGCCGGGCCGCGGCGGCGCGCACGGCTCCGCGGCGGCGCGCGCGCGTTCCCGAGCGGCCGGCCTGCGCGCGCACGGCGCGGCCCAGCCGCGCAGCGCCCGGAGCCCTGCCCTGCCCCTGCGGCGGCGCGCTCGGGTGGGCGGGGCCCGTGGAGGCCGCGGCGCGGGTCGGCGCGGGTCGGCGCGGGCCTGGGACCCCGGGCGGTGGGAAGCAGCCTGGGGACGTGATCGAGGCGGAGCCGGCGGGGCCGACGGGTGGGACCAGCGCCGCGTCGCTACAGGGCCGACTGCGAATCTGCACCAGGTGAGTCCCACCTGCCCGCCCTGCACTTCGCCCGGGCCGGAGGAGCCGCTAGAGCGTCCCTGCGCCGTGGCCGGACCCCAGGGGCCGGAGAGCTCCGCGAGGACTTTTGCTCCTAAAACGGACGTGCGCATTAATCCTTAAGTGCCCGGGACACTTGTTGGAAAGACCAGGACTTGATCCAGACACGAGGTGGCCTTTTCCAGCTTCGGGTGGGTTGGCAAACTCACCTGCTTGGCTTGTGGAAGACCAGGAATACTTCGGACATTCTTTTTTTTTTTTTTTTTCCCCCCCACCCACCCGGACTCTCGGACATTCTTAATGGCTGCTGAGAAGACAGCAAAAGACTAGTATTTTTATGGCACGCGAAAATTCTGTAAAATTCACGTTTTAGTGTCTATATAGTGTTATTAGAACGTGCCTTGCTCGTTTGCCTGTGATTGTCAGTGGCTGCTTTACATCCCGGAGTTGAATGATTGCCCACAAAGTCAAACCATGTACTTGGTCCGGCACTTTCCATCAGTTTCCCCAACCCTGACGGAGTCTCATGGGAGGCTAAGGGCTAGAGAATACATGACCTCACGTGATCATTACGAGTTTAGTGTATACAGGAGAAAAAATGATAATATGAGAATTCTGTTTACGTAACGGTCTGCTTGAATCGTCCAAGCCTCTGCTAAAGGTTACTTTTGGGTGAAAAGCAAATCTAAGGGAAAGGGGCATGAGCTGCCAAAAGTCCATCTTTTAGAGAGCTATGTTTACAAAGGGATCAAAGTTTAAATAAGTAGAAAGGGCTGTATGTTGTAAAGAATATTCAGGGAATGTTTTGAATAAAATGCAGCAGCAGTCTGGAAAATATTTCACTCTCTTCAGAGTATCCGACTGTAGCTTCAGACACTTTGGAAAAGCACATTTTCTTTGCAGCCGTCGACTCTCAGACTTGCTATGAGGGAGTTACGGCCTTCCACAGCCTGCTGACTCATCACATGCTCCTTGGGACCTTCTGTAGTTTAGAATTCAAAATGTTCCGTTTTAGTAATGAAACAGCTTAACTATAAACTAATTATGAAGAAAAAAAAGCAGAGTATTTTGCTGAGGGTAAAACCAAAGTATTCAAAGGAATGAAAATGGCCCAGAAGTGGTGGCTCACGCCTGTACCCAGCGCTTGCGTGTGGGAGCAGGAGGATCAGGAGTTCAAGGCTTTCCTCAGATGGATGAAAGCTCAGGGTCAGCCTGGCCACAGGAGACCTTTTGGAGTATGGCAACTCTTAATGGCATTTTTTTTTTTAATTTGGTTTTGAAATTTCTAAGTCTTAAGAGTCAATGAAATAGAATGATTTGGAAGTAGGAGCTGGAGAGATGGTTCAGGGGTTAAGCCTCTGCCTCAAAAGCAACAAATCCTGAGTTTAGTTGCTGGATCCCTCCAAGAAAAAGCCAGGCAGAAATGGCAATGGCCTGCACTTCCAGCCCTAGAAGGTGGAGCCTGGCAAACTCCAGGTCAAAGCAAAAATGAGGTATCACAATCCAGGGTAATTTCCAAAGTCACTCTTGAGTCCTCCTCAGGCACACACAGTGCTCTCTGATACAGGCAGACAGATATGCGCACACACACACACACACACACACACACACACACACACACACACAGATACATATGCAAATACTTTTTAAAAAAGAATAATTTGGAAGTTCACAGTGCTGGGCCTGAAGTGGAGCTCATATGAATCTGAGAGAGACAAGCAAGGAGGACAGAGGGAAGTACATATACAATAGATAGACTCCACCTTGTGCCTTGTTTCTGAATTGTTGAGTTTCTGCACCACCCACTCAAAGTCTGTTTCTGGTGCCCCAGCCACACAGTACTTACGTGCTATGTCACTGAAGAAGTATCCTCATGTGTGTGCACAGTTGTGACTGTCAGGAAAACATTCGTTCACTGCATAGCAAGTATGTGGCCCAGCCATAACACCTGCACAGGAATGACCTCAGTTACACATCAGCCTGCGGAGAGCACTTGCACAGCATTCTTCCTGTACCTTTGGCCAAGTACTTCATAGCAGCTTGAAAATAGTTAGGTAATGGATTGGATTTAGTTTTAATTCTGATTTTTCCATTGACTGTCTATAAGACTCTGGACCAGTTTCTACTTCTTCAGAATGAAGATGGACTAAGTAATCTTTGAGACCTTCTACCAAGCTTGAGGATTTATTTATACTCTACCAAATAACTAAAAAGCATGTTGTCTTTCTGTTGCTATAGCAAAATTCTTGAACAACACAAGTTAAAGGAGTGCATATTGGCTTACGGCCTCAGAGGTTTCTGTCTATTCCTACTGACTCCATTGTTTGTGGGCCTATGAAAATTCAGTTTTTTGCTTTCTTGTTCAAGTCCCTATGTGAGAGTCCAAATTTCATTTCTTGGCCTTCATAATTTAAATTATTTAAAATCTGGCCCACTTCCAAGAGCTCCCTAGCTGACTCCTAGATGTAGGGTGTTGGGTGGGGAGAGCACCATGAGACATTAGCCGTGGGCATGTTAGCACTGCCTTGGTCCCAGCCACCCTGCAGGTCCAGGCAGGAGGGCCGTGAGTTCCAAGCTGGGCTACACACTGCAACCTTTTCTCCCAAGAGAAAGACTGAGTGGAAAGTAGCTTCAGCTTGCCTCACTGTCTAGCCAGCAATACCTTTTTTCCTCTTTTACAAGGAGAGAGGGAAAGTGTAGCACAGAGAGATCCCTGCCACCGGGGAAGTGAGTCCCCCAGCTGTGGCCGGAGTTGACAGATGCAGCGCAGGCACCAGCTGTTAGCACATGGCCATAGCATGTCAGGGAAGCCAGCCAACTCGGCATCTCCAGAGTGGGTGACATGACGAGGCAGTGAAGCCATCCCTGCCATCGTCCCCTCTCAGCTAGCGCTCTTTGTGTGAGGGGGGCACATGTACGAGAGTGGACTTGAGTGTATGTGGCGGTGGAGACCCAAGGGTGGTATCAGGAGTCATCCTGGATTGCTCTACCTCTGTACTGCTTTGCTCTGGGGTTTCCCAGGCTCTGCCTTCCAGAGTCAGAATTGCAGTTCCTCTGACATTTTTACATGGGATCTGGGGACCCGAACTCAGGTCCTTTTGCTTGGGAGGCAAAGGCTCTAAACCCTGAGCCATCTCCACAGCTCCTGTCACTATCACTTTTAATCCAGGACCTTTTCTTTGAACTGTAGGCAGCTAAATGATAATGATCTAACTTTTTTATTTTAGGAAATATTAAGAAGTCGTGATTGTCAAAGCCAATTATGAAAACATTTGTCATTGGAATTGGAGGGTGAGTAATTTTGCTACAATAGCTGCGTAAGACACCCTGGATGTCCAAGTGGCGTTGTCACATGGACTTGGTAGAGAAAGTGAAACTGTATATCCCTGAGTTGTAAGGTCCCTGAGTCCTGAGGGATGCTGGGGTCCCCGAGGCCTGGGGGATGCTGGGGTCTCTGAGTCCTGGGAGGTCCTGCGGACTCTGAGTCCTGGGAGATGCTGAGGTCTCCAAGTCCTGGAAGGTGCTGGGGTCGCTGGGTGCTGGGAGCAGTGCAGCAACACCCCATGCAGTGTTCCAGTGGCTCTGTGGACAGGAGCAGTCAGGCAGCAGCCCTGACCACTTTTCCACTTGTTTTCTGGAGCTGACAGTGGAAGGAGAAAGGCCCAGTACTCTGTTCAGGGAGAGAGAGGGTCACTTTCCGTGTGGATGCTGAGGGTGAGAGGCCTAGATTTGAACATAGGCAGCACAGGCAGCCTCACCTCCATCCCCCCACACTCAGGGTGACCAGGTCATAGGCCCCGTGTCCCTGGCTCACTAGTGTCCTAAACTGCATGGTCATTGTGCTAAAAGCTGATGTAATATTTCATTGCTAGGGACTTGCTGCTCTATTCCATTCATCGTTCTCTATGTTCACCCTGTTAATATTGGAGATACTGAAAATTAATTTCGGCAAGCTAATTCGTTATACTGTATTATACAGGGAATCGTTGTTAATCAAATAGGCCCGGGTGTAGCTCACTGACACAGCATCTACCCAGCATATTCAAGACCCTGGGTTCCTACCAGGCAGCCCAGAAAAAAACCAAGTAAAGCAGAGAGAGTACCTATGGTAATGTGCCTTGTAGGGCCTCCTGCCCACCCAGATCCGACCTCAGTGCCATTCTTCAGGACTTACCTTGTCCTTTCTGGCTCCCCAGGTTAGACCATCCTTCTCCGATTCCAGTCTTCCGTTTCCATGTGCATGCTCACGGCGCCCTCCACATGTGGAGAAGGCCCACGCTAGAGTTAGACTTTGCATCTCTCTCTGGCAGTAAGCAGCTCACCCTTAGTCCCCGCTGCTGGAGTGAGGGACTGTCCATACCTCCCGGTTGCAGAAGGATTCTCCTTTTTTGTGAGGGACCATAGACACCCGTTTGAACTTCTCCCTAGCCAGCCACACCCTCTAGTTATCCAGCAAGGAAGAAAACAAGTAAGCGGGAGTTATGTTTATCTGGGTGTTGAAAATGACCAGGGAAATACACCAGACAGCCATTTAATGCCTCCCTCAGATTCTGGGATGGCACCTGCTCTCCAGCTCTAACCTTGCATGGGGCAGTTTGTAGGAGGGAGGTTATGTGGGTGCTAAAGGAGACAAGGCAAATCCAGAGGTGCCACCTGGTCTAGATGATTCACCCCAAGCGTGCATCACTCCCCAGAACTTTTTTTTTTAATTTTTTTATTATTTATTCAATTGTGCACGTGTGCGTGGGTAGAACCACGGACGAATTCAGGAACCACCATGAACGCCTCCACCTCCTCCTTTTTTACTCCGCCCCGGGATTCACAGACTCCGCCCTACCAGGACCGGAAACGCAGGCCGCCCCCGCTTCCGCCCGGCGTCTATATGTGGGGTCTAGGATCCGAACTCAGGACCTTCCGCCTGCAAGGCAGAGGCTTAACCCGTGAGCCACCTCTCCAGCCCCCACTCCCCAGAACTTTTAAGCACTTTTCTGCCCTGGGCTCTGTGAGGCGTCTATCTTGCAGCTAGTGCCTGTCTGCAAGACACAGAAAGAAGCTCTCCTCCTCTGCTTTAGCTGTGTTAGGGAAAAGGAATCTATTGTTAATTCAGTTGTAGGGTCTTAACAAAAAGGATTATCTTCAGAAATTCACCTATTTTTCTTTTTGCTAGATTTCTCATACCATAATAAAGCTATCCTCCTTTACTACTTGAAACCAAAATTCCGTATCTCACATAAGGACTTACGGTTTCTAAACATTTTTGTTACAGGTGAAGAGAAGGTATATTGCAGTTGCTTTTCTTTCTATTGCTGCGAGACAACACTCACTCATGCAGCCAACTTAAGGGAGATGTATGTGGCTTATGGTTCCAGAGGGAAGATGTAGTCCATTGTGGCAGAAAAGGCATGACAGGCAGCAGAAGCTGGAGGAGGCTGGTTCAGGTTACTGCAGCCATCATGGAGGGAGAGCGCAAGGGCAAACTGGAAGCAGGGCTGGGCTATCAAACTTCAAGGCCCATCCCTTGTGACCTACCTTCCTACAGCAAGGCTCCACCTCCTAAAGGTGCGGTGACCTTCCCAACATTAATAGCAGCTGAGGATTCAAATACATGAGCCTGTAGGGGACAACTCACATTCAACCATGAAAAAGTCCTAATAGTATTCTCAATAGATAGGGTAACTGGGGGCTGGAGAGATGGCTCAGGGGTTGTGACTCTGTCTCACAAGCAGAAGGTTCTGAGTTCGGATCCCAGGTCCCACGTTAAAAAAAAAAAATTAAAAAAAAAAAGATAGGGTAACTGATACCCCCTACTTCTTAAAAGAAATCATCCTTTTCCTACCTAGGTGTATTTTACAAGATTAGACAGAAAATCCTGTGAATCAAGTTCCTTTGCAGGGATAACTTGATGGTTTAGTTAAACAGAGCAAGCACTTTTGGTGAATAATTCTCAGTTTGTTTCCCCTTCTTTAGATTGCGAACGTTGTGATACCAATCTGTCCTATAACTATGCATGCATGGGTCCTTGCCAATAGATGTACAGTTAGGAATTTGTTGCCATGACATTTTGTGGTATGGTGAGATCCTGACCTCTTTTCAGGCAGAGACTTTAAGTGCACAAAATAAAATGGAGGAACACAAAAGGATTTTATATTAAAATAAAGTTGTAAAGTTTCTTACAATGAATCTATGACATTGTGGTATTTCTCAGCTAGTATAATGAATAAAATATGCATATATCTGAGAATTATGTGCATCAATGATGCTTCTAGATATCTGTGTTAGCTACAGCACAGTATAAAAAGATGTTAAATTTCTGTTGGTGATAGAATCACAGGTACTTTTCATATTTCTATAATTTATTAACAGGAGCTGATGATTTTCTGTTAAATTTTAGTGAAAAATAAATAAAGATGTCATTTCTTTTTCACTCAAATTCACAACGACCTTGAGTTTTGTTATAGACCTTGGGGAACAAGTAACAGACCAGATGGGCGAAATCATAGTGGACCTTCACCTCGCCCTGACTCAGAGAGCGGAGAAAGAGAGGTCCACATTCATGGAAGGCCTGTAGCCAGTCGGCCTCTTCCTTCTCTTGGGCCTGGTGGAGTCAATCATAGTGACCACAGTGGCGTTTTATAGCTGCAGCAGCACAAGCTGTTTGAGTCTGTGTGATATAGAACCCTGAGAAGTTTTGAAAGAATAAAAGAAATTAACTGTCAACAAGTATCTGTACTTAAAGTCTTTGTTTCCAGTCCCTTCTTAGCTGGCATGTGCCGCCTCCTCCTCCTCCACTCACTTCCTGCCAGCATATCAGAGTATCCATTAACACACACGATTTTGATTTTGCTTACAGGAAAAACCAACATCTTTAAAAACACATTCTTTTTTTGTAAACAGTTAACATTATTTCAGATATCCTTTCCTAAGAAGATCATGTGAGATCGTTCCATGTTTTCCAGTGTCTTCCTTGTGTCTAGTGGCTTCTAAAGTCTAATGTCATCAACTTCATGTTTTCTTGGTCCAGCGTGACAAATGGTGGGAAGACCACACTGGCTAAGAACTTGCAGAAACATCTTCCGAATTGTAGCATCATATCTCAGGATGACTTCTTCAAGGTACCTGTAAAACTTCTTAAACGATGTATGTGACACAAATATACTTAATAACAAAGTTAATTGAATTATATCCAAAATACTTTTCACTGAAAGGCCATTTGTAGAATGGACTCAGTGCAGTATCACTGTATTCCCACTAGATGGCGCCCTATGTCAGTGCTAATCTCTGATTTTACTTAAAGCATTTACTAAAGATTTTAGTTTATAATTACATTATTTCTGCCCTACATACTGTATTGATGGGTATTTTTTTGTTTTTTTTCAGCCAGAATCTGAGATAGAGACAGATGAAAATGGGTTTTTGCAGTATGATGGTGAGTAGATTTACTTGTAAAACATTTTCTTTTTCAAATCCGCAGAACTTTATTCTGTATTAAGATAGTTTGAAATGCATTTAAATATATTGCTGTGCTTTGAGCTTGCCTGCCTTCTAATTCTCTGAGGCCAATTCAACTATTTGAAAAAATAGACTTTTTTCTCATATTTTTATTTCAAGCTGAAAACTTTGGAAGGACAGAGTTTTCTTCTGAATGTAGCATAAGGTAGGTTGCCCTCCGCCCACTGTCCCTGACCTGGGCAAGCCTGACTGACCGTGCCTGCCTCCCTCCACCTCATGCTGCCAGCCAGAGCGTCTCACCTGCAGCAAACACTTGCACTTTCAGCTTTCCTTCCTGGGGGTCCAGCCAGCAGGAAGTGTGTTTGTTTTCTTAACTGCTCAGAAAGCCTTGGAGTGTTTTTTAGAGGGGATCACTTCATTCCTAGCCCCACAGCAGCTAAACATAACATATAGTCTATGTCTTATTCCTGTTCCTTGCTGCTTTTTATGATAGGATATTAGTCATACTTATCCAGACTAGCAGAAGGCACTATTGTAAGAAATCATGCTCTTTTTTTTTTTTTCCGTTCATACAAAGTTTACAGGTACACCGGTACCCTCCCTCCCTCCACCTCCCCTTGACCCCCCTGTTCCCCCCTCCTCTTCCCCCTCCCTCCCCATCCCCCAGTGGCTCCTCCCCCCATCCCCAGAGCATCCTTTACTGTGCATGCCAAACTCTCCTCTGGGCCCTCCTCTCCAGTGAGGTGCAAGGACCCAGTGGTATTTCCCAGAACCCTATCCTGTGTTCCCCTTAAGCTTAGGAACACTACTGTGACTGTCAGTCCCTAGCCTCCAAGGATCCTAGTGCCTTTAGTCCATGCTAGACTTTGTGGGGTCAATAATGTGTTGGACATAGCGCAGGTCATGCAAAGTCCTATTACGATTGCTTCAGCCCTAGCTTGTGTGGAGTATCTTGCATATCATTGCTCCTCCCATCCTTGTGCTCTTACAATCTTACAGCCCCCTCTTCTACAAATTTCCCTGAGCTTCAGAATGGGGAGAGATTAGGCTGGCCTAGTTCCAGGTGGTTGATATAGAGTCTCTGATGCTCTGAATTATGGTTTCTTGATTTTTTTTTTTCAGTTGTGCTGCTCCTGCAATGCCCTTGGCTCCATCCTGATGGGTATTGAATGTTACCCTCTGGCCAGAGATAAAAACCTGCTAAATTAGAGTCTTGTTATAAGAGTATATTCAAAGGTAGATGGAATAAAAGTAGGAGACTGCGGAGAGAGAGGGGTTAATCACCCATTTGCAAAATGGTTACTTTCTACCTGGCAGCCTATATGCCTTCTTCTTCTGGTGAGATCATACCCCATCAGTTGAAAATGATCAGGAAGGAAAGTCTGTGAACTTAACCAGATGTCTCATTACTTACTTGCAGTCCTTGATGGTGGCCTATTTTCTCTGCTGTAACATGGTCCCCTCTCTCCTTGTTTCTGGTGGGGCCCTCCTTCCCCATCCCTCCTGTTTATAATCTTTACAATTACTGTAGGTATTACAAAGATTTGTCTTTGAATGTCTCTAAGTGGGTTTGGTACTAGGATCCACCTATTAGGGAGTACATATGGCGCTTAATTTTCTGTGTCTGGGATACTTCACTCAATATAATTGTTTCTAATTCCATCCATTTCCCGGCAAATTGCATTAATTCATCATTTTTGATGGCTGAGTAGTATTCCATTGTATAAAAGTACCACATTTTCCTTATCCACTTGTCAACTGTTGGACATTTGGGCTGATTCCATGACTTTGCTATTGTAAACAATGCTGCTATGAACATGGTCGTGCTTGTGCTATCGAGGTGAATTTTTGCTGTATGTGGGGTTATTCCCAAAAGTGGTTTAGCAGGGTCATATGGCATTTCAATCTTTAACTTCTTTAAGAATTGCCAGACGGCTTGCCTGAGTGGTTGTATGAGCCTGCATTCCCACCAGCAATATAGGAGAGTTCCGCTCTCTCCACATCCTCTCCAGCACTTCGTGTTGTTTGTATTGTGGAAGAAATCATGCTTCTTAATGTAACTTCTGACACATGGTGCTCTGGGAGAGATTCCTGATTCACTCTGTTCTTGTGTCGTGACAGTCCTGGTGTGTTCTTTCTTCTCTTCCTCTCTTCTAGAAACCAAAAATATTTTTATGAAGCCTTGAAAAACTGATTTCAACATTGACAAAGAATTAGTATTCCTATTTATTAGGGAATTCTTGCAAACTTCTTTTTTTTTTGTACTTATAAAACAAATGTTTTTTTATTATTATTATTTCCGCTCATACAAACTTAACAGGTACACCGGTCCCCTCCCTCCCTCCACCTCCCTCCAACCCCCTTGCTCCCTGCTCCCCCCTCCCCCTCTCTCCTCCCTCCCATCCCCCAGTGCCTCCCCCCCAATCCGTAGAGCATCCTTTACTGCGCATCTTGCAAACTTCTTTAAAGCAATAGTCCCAATAGAAAAATGGTAGAATGTGAACATGCTACTCAAAAAACAGGTTATTCGGGGACTGAGGAGATAGCTCATTGGTTAAAGCCTTTGCATAGAAACAAAAGGACTTGAGTTCACATCTCCAGATCCCACATAAAAATGCCTGCCGGAAATGGTGACAGCCTGTAGTTCTGGCCCTGGAAGATGTAGTCTAGGAAACCCCAGAGTAAAGAAAAAGGAGGAAGAGCATTCCAAGATGATTCCCTGTGTTACCCTTGGGCCTCCACAAGCGCATATACTCAAGTGCCCTCTTGTGTCATGTTGTAGCCCTGTGTAACGGTTACTCTTAACTATTGCTGTGAGAGAGCACCCAAAATCGATCAACTTAAGAGAGAAAGGGAGGTTTATTCAGCTTACGGTTCCAGAGGGAAAGTACAGTCTCTCAAAGCAGAGGCGGCATGGCTGGCTGGCCAAAGCTGGAAGAGGCTAAGTCACTGCAGACATCTTGGAAGCTGAGAGCTGCAGACTGCTGCTGCAAACGCAGACTTCTCCTGAAGGTAGGGTGGGACTAATCCATCTCAAGGCCCACCCCTTGTGACTGCTTTCCTCCAGCAAGGCTCCACCTCTCAAGGTGCCATGACCTTGCCAAACACATGAGACTGTGGGGATCACATTTCAAACCATAACACCCTGGTACAATCTTTCTTCTCTTCCTGTCCTCCAGGAGCTAGAAATATTTTTATGAAACCCAGAAAAACTGATTTCAGCATTGACAAAGAATTAGTATTCCTATTTATTAGGGAGTTCTTGCAAACTTCTAAAAAGCAATAGTCCCAAGTTGCCAGAAGAGCACTTTGTTCTCATTTACTAAGAAGGAATTTTAATGCAGCAATAATGATCTGATGATATGTCTTAAAGCAAAAACCCTCATGCACTTTACACAGAAGTATAAACTGATACAACATATATGTCCCAGGCACCTAAAATGTTCATGCCATGAGCTCATGTATTTTACATGAAGAAATCTATTTTTAGGGAAAAAAATTGAACTTTTCAGGTAAATATAGAAATTCAGAGTAAGTTAAGGTATACTCAGCATTTTATAAACACTAAAAGAATAGTATAAAAATGATATACAGACTAGGTGGCTTACACAACACTGTTCTGGAAATTGGAGTCTGAGATGAAGGTGTGAGCAGGGTCTTCTCCTTCAGAGGGATATTGGGGTTGGGAAGGGGGTTCCATGCGTCTCTCCCAGCTCCCTTTGCCAAACACGCTCTGATGTCTGCTGCATCACCCAGTCTTGCCAGTACCTTCACATAGCATCTCTCCATGTAACTGTGTCTAAATTTCCTCTTAATAAGGACATCAGACCTATCCACGTAGGTGCCTGGCCTGCTTCTTAGCTAGTTAAAATGACTTCATAAATGTATGTCCACATAGCACATAAGGTCATGTGTATTCCAACATGCTTGAGGTTGGGAACTTAAGTGAATCTGTACAGGGTGGGATGGGGAGTGGGGGTGGGAGACATTGTGTGGCATTTTTCCTCCCTGCATAACGTGATACCATCTTAGACTGTGTTCTCTGTCTAACCTAAGGAGGATTCCTGTAGTCATTTGAAACAGTGTATCTGGAGGAGGCTAAAGTAAATAGTTTGTTAGCTTTAGGACATTCCTGAAATTAACAGGATTCAGGGGGTGGGGGCTCCCCAAGGTAAAGTAAAGAACTAAGCAACCGCAGGGAGCGGGAGAGAAAAGGAGACTTCCCCAGACAGCAGAAAAGTCTGGAGACTCCCCTGAGTCACAGAAAGCTCCAGGGTACAGCTTCCAAGTCTCGCCAGTGTTGAGCTTTTTGGTGATGCAGCTGCTGTGTGAATAATCCCAGGAAACTTGTTGGTTCGCCAAGTTGCCCTTTGGTCTGTGTAGAATCCATATCTGGGATGAAGAGGCGCTTGTGTGGTATCTCCATAGGCAAAGTCACCCAACAAGGGACGCCATTCTATTCAGAGCACTTAGCAACTAATGGAACTTCAAACAAAATTTGTAAACAGTGTAAAATTTAAACAAATGAACACATAGATCAACAGAAGTGGATTGACGTGTGCAGAGACATAATCACAGTGAACTGAATTTGTGTTCCATGGAGAGGAAGTAGGAAAGAACTGAGGGTTTGAAAATTAGGTCGTACTTTTTAAATTACTTTTTATTAAGGTTGTGTTTAATTACAAGGGAGACTGATAGAGAAGCAGAGCTGCACACACAGGACGCAGCACATGGGGGCCTGAGGACAGCTTCCTCCGCCTGGTCATTCCATGATCGAATTCAGGGCGCCAGGCTTGCGAGCGGGAACTTTTACATGCTGAGTCACTTCACCAGCCCTTAGCTTACTTTTCAACATTTTTCTTTATGAAAATTTCAAATTATACACAGCAATGGGCAGCAAAGTATAACGGACACAAAAGTGATGAGCCCTCAGCTGATCATGGTTCATAAGACTTCTCACCACTTCCTCTTGCATTGTTGCAAAGTGAATCCTGAGTGTCATAGCGCTTTGTCTAAAGCAAACACGTTCTGTGGGTTGAATCACCACAGAAAATATTTGCCCTGCCCACCCCCCTAGAAAATATTTGTAATTGAGTAAATAGCAAACGTCTGAACTAGAGTGCTTCTGAGTCTGCAATCCAGCTGAAGAGAACTGCAAGTGCAAGGCCAGCTTGGGCCGTGAGGTCAGAGGCCACCTGGGCAACTGAAGTGAGAATATGCCTTAAAAGAACATTCAATTGACCTGAGGCAGGAGAGATGACTCAGTTGACAAAATACTTTCCAAGCAAACATGAGGCACTGAGTTCAGTCCCCCTCAGAACCCACGGAAAAAGCTGTGGCATGTGCCTGTGTCCCTAGCGTGTGGGGAGTAGAATCAAGCATTGACTAACTTAGCTGAATTGGTGAGGTCTAAGCTCAGTGAGAGCGCCTGCCTCAAAAAAATAAGATTGAAAGCAACTGAGGAAGATGCCTAGGGTCAGCTTTTGACTTTCATGTGTTCAGATATATGTGCATGTGTTCACATCACACACAGACACAGTAGAATCTAACTAGGGATGTAACTCAGTGATAGAGATGCTTGCTTAGTATACACAAATTGTGTGTTTATTCCCCGGCACTGTAAGAATTTTTTGTTTTGTTTTTCATCTACAGAAAAGAGTTGAAGCAGTAGTTAGCCGCATATTTTGACAGTCAAAACTGGAAATAGGGCTGGAGAGATGGCTCAGGGGTTAAGACTCTGTCTCGCAACCAGAAGGTCCTAAATTTAGATCCCAGGTCCCATGTAAAAAAATGACAGGCAGAAACGGCGGCGGCCTGCACTTCTGACCCTGATGGGCAGAGCCTGGGAAATCCCGGAGGGAAACAAGAAGGAGGTAGAAGTAATCCAGGCTGATTCTCGAAGTCACCCTTGGTCTTGGTCCTCCACAGGGACACACACACAGTACCCTCTGATACACACACACACACACACACACACACACACACACACACATTAAATAAAAAAGATTTAAAAAAAAAAAACTGAAAATAGTGACAACTTGTCCATTACAGTTTACTGAACATTTGTTTATATTCCTGTTTTCCCATAATAAGAATGTTTCAGACACACTGCTTTTTCAGTATTAAATTAGTTTCAATTGGGCATTTAAAGTACTGGTTTTAGATGTTAGAAGAATTGAAAAAAAGGTATTATTTTAGATATCCACAGAGTCCTGGACATACTCATCACAAAAAAGCTAAATCATAACAAAAATTTTGCTTATGTTATATTAATTTCATGGGTTTGTTTGTTTGTTTGTCTTAGTGCTTGAAGCGCTTAATATGGAAAAAATGATGTCAGCCATTTCCTGCTGGATGGACAACCCAGGAAACTGTTTGGGACCCGTTACAGGGGCAAACGCCAAAGAAATTTCCATTTTAATCATTGAAGGTTTCCTTCTCTTTAATTACAAGTAAGCCTCCCGCTATACTACCGACTTCAGTGAATTGGGGGGAAAAGCCCTGTGAACTAAATATGCTGTTATTGTAGGCCACTTGACAACATGTGGAATAGAAGCTATTTTTTGACCATTCCATATGAAGAATGTAAAAGGAGGAGGAGGTAAGTTTAGAAACCATCTTAGGGGCTGGAGAGGTGGCTCAAGGGTTAAGCCTCTGCCTCGCAGGTGGAAGGTCGTGAGTTCGGATCCTAGACCCCACGTATAGATGCCAGGCGGAAACGGGGTGGCCTGCATTTCCGGTTCTGGTAGGGCAGAGCCTGTGAATCCCGGGGCAGAGTAAACAAGGAGGAGGTGGAGGCATCCATGGTGGTTCCTGAATTCGTCCGTGGTTCTACACACACACACACATACATACATATGCACACACATACATACGCACAATTGAATAAATAATAAATAAAAAAAAGAAACCATCTTAGTGCATTGCTATTCAAAAGTTGAAACATAGGGACAAAGGAAAGCAATGTTATTGTGGTGGTCATTTTTCAAGCAAGGGAGATTTTAACTGTTTTACTCAATGGTTGCCATGTGGTGTAGTACACAGGACTTTTCTAAGAAAAGTAGGTATCAGCCTGATGGGCTCTTTTCTCCTTAACTTCTGTTCTGCTGTAGCTACAAAGAACACCCAGTTTCCCTTGCTTGTACTTATACTTGCCTCTTTGTTCTCTCAGCAAATACAAGAAGTAGGGAAAGGCTAATTCTGAATGATGGTGAATTAAAGGGTGAATTTTTGGATTATAGAACCAAATCCATTTTGCTGCTATTGCATATAAAACAAGTCACTCCTTTAGGTCTTTATGTTCTTTTAGATCTGACTGCTTTTCTTATCTTGGCTATGATTCATTTACATCATCAATTGTCTGTACCAACATAAAGTTCCCTTTGCGCCTTTCTAGTACAAGAGTGTATGAGCCTCCAGACCCTCCAGGGTACTTTGATGGCCATGTGTGGCCCATGTACTTAAAGCACAAACAAGAAATGAAGGACATTTCCTGGGAGATTGGTAAGTGTCCTCTCTTCCTCCATTTTGTGTTCTTTACTTCCATTTGCCCCCAAGTACAGAAATGCCTTGGGAAATGTTTTTCTCAAGAAGTTCATAAAAGGACACCTCCCACATGCATTCTCCTGTGCTGCAACGAGTACCACTGGTTTGTTTCTCTGGCTGTCACCTGACTTGTCAAGTTTCTGGACAATCGTTCATTCATCCGTCCTTGCCTAAATGCTACCCCCAGAGATGGCAGGCAGAGAAAGCAGACCCAGCCCTACCTTCATGCAGCTAGCAGTTCGTCAGGGCACAGGGTTAGGGGCACGAGCCATGGGGGTGCACTGACAGCAAGCTTGTTTGCAGAGTGGGGGGAAGGAAGAGGGGGAGATGGAAGGGGGCTGCACAATCCCAGGGATGCAGAAATCTTCTTCAAAGAAACCATTTGTGGGCTGGGGAGATGGCTCGGTGGTTAAAGCCTTTTCCCTGAAAGCAAAAGCATCTGAGTTTCCCCACATCCACGTAGAATTGCCAGATGGATATGGTAGTAGCTTGCAATTCCAGCCTTGGAAGGTGGAACTTGAAAATCCTAGAGCAAAGCAGTAAGGGGGTACAGCAATCTAGATGATTCCTGATATTACCCTTTGGGCCTGCAGAGGCACACACTCTCAAGTGCCTTCTTATACGCATGCCCCCACACACGTGCAGCACCCATATGCAAAACACACACACACACACACACACACACACACACACACACACATGCACAAAAAATAACCAAAATTAAAAGTACTCGTTTGTAAACTCAACTCTGATGAGTTTAACTAGACAAAAGGGGGGGCGAGGACACATGGAGTGGGTGTAGGGGAAATGATGTCTTCCTAAGTTGGGGAGAGACAGAAAAAGTCAGCAATGAGAAGTCATGAGCAGTCCCTGAAACAAGCTGGTGTATTTGTGGACAAAAAAAAAAAAAAGCAAGGAAGGAGCTGACGCTGGTGGCGCAGGCAGGGGTCAGACCCTGCAGGGTCAGTGTCCTGAGAACTGGAAGCTCTCCACGAGCGGCTTTAAACATCTTTATACATACAGAGTCTTTCAAGCTCAATCCTTCACAATCTGAAGGATGGATGTAGAGGATATGTTACTGGACACAAGTACTCCATAGAAATGGGGGATGAAGGAGATATGAAGGGTTGTGAAATCAAGGTGTTAGAGGTGATGGACACCCCTGAAACTAGCAAGTTCTATTTCAGGGGAAATGAAGAAGTTGCAGATCTGGGAGGAAAGACTGATAGCGTGTCTTTGAGGAAATGACTGTGAGACGCTGAGCCGATTCAGAGGTGATGTGACTATGTGGGCATGAGATCTCTGGAATGCCAGGCTTGGGTGCAGAAGGTGGCAAAAGACTGCTGCAGAAGAAAGAGGAATCAGATTGGCAGCTTTCCAGAATAAAGGCTTATCCACTCATGACCCCCGGTGTAGGTCTTCAAAAGGAGCTCTTCAAAAGGACAGTCTATTCCCAAGTTGTTGATGGGGCTTCCGGCTGCCCACTGGCCGGCTTGGTTCCCCTCTTACACCACCCCCCCACCCCCCCCCGCCCCGGTCTAGAACGTGTCTCACCCCGTCCTTGCTCTGCTTGAGCATCTGACATTGTTTCCAGCTCTTTGGATAAAATCTGGTCAGACCGCAAGGCCACTCAGGATAAAGATACAGCCTTTCTGCAATTCCGATGGTCTCTCTGCTGCCCTGCTAGCCACGCATGTCCCTCAAGCACCGTGTCATACTGAGACTTTCCCACCTTTAATGTCTTCTGACCAAAGGGTCCTTTGTTTCTTCTTTTTAGGGTGCACACTGATGTGTTTGCATATGTGTATACAAGAAGGTGTTTCAGTGTGTGTGCCTATGGAAGCCTAAGAGGATCATCCTGGGTTGACCTACCTCCTTATTGTTTTGCTTTGGGGTTCTCCAGGCTCTGCCTTCCAGGGCTGAAATTACAGGCCACCACCATGTCCATCTAGCATTTTTTACATGAGATCTAGGGATCTGAACTCAGGTTCTTTTGCTTGGGAGACAAAGGCTTTAACTTCTAAGCCACCTCCCCAACCCTGGGTCCTTTGTTTCTTTTAATTGTACTTTGTATCTCCAGAGGTGCTCATGCTAGTTTTATTTTAAAGTACATGTCTTTAGGCCTGGAGAGTCTGCTTCAGTTGTGGCAGAGCACAGTGACCCATGCTTTGAATGTTCCCCTCGCAATCTCAATACATGAGCTGACTAGTTCCCTTCAGCGACGCTTCAGAGCAGGGCCTCTCCATCAGCTCGTGTGACGTTTTCTCGGGTGGTATGAACAAAGGTGTGCGGGCACTGATGGCAGATTGCAGGCACTAACTACCCACGTCAAGGCATCAGTGCCTTTATTGAGGTTACGTACAGGAATGTGGTGACTCTAAATCACCTCTGTCACCAAAAAACCTGCTTTGGTTTCTCAGATAACAATCCAAAAATGCTGCATCTCTAGAGCTTCCTGCTACCGTGCATGCAGCACTGTGGGTTGGTACTGCTTACAGAACCTCAGGGAGGAGCCTTAGGGATCTTTAACTTTCAGAAACTTCCTGAGCCTAGTAACCTGCATTTACTTCCTGGGCCTTATGTGTTCCCTTTACTTCCTCATGAGCTGCCATCCTTCCTCCCAGGAGTGTTTCCATTCAACGCCAAAGGCGTAGGGTTACTTAGTTCTTTCTTTCCTTCCTTCCTTCCCTCCTTCCTTCTCTCTCTCCTTCCTTCCTTTTCTTCCCTTTTTGTTTCTTCATCTCTCTCTCTCTGTCTCTCTCATTTTTCTTTTCACTTCTTCCTTCTCTTCCTTCCTTTTCCTTTTATTTTCAGAGTAGCAGTGGGATTTTTCTGTAAAAAACCACAACTCGACCTTTCTTACCTAGCCATGATCTGTTTCTTTGTTTTATTGTCATTTCTTCTAAGTTATAGTTCTAGGTTCTTGATTCAAATCTCTTGGCATTTACAAGAGATTCCAGGAGCTAAAAATAAATATCCTTTATTAATCATCCTATTAGCATTTTGAACTGCTATCTTCCCTTTTCTCAGTTTACCTAGATGGAATGAAATCCGAAGAGGAACTCCTTTCACACGTATATGAAGATATAATGCAAGAATTAACAAAACAAAAATGTAAGTATGTCTGTCAAAACAGATGTGGAAAAGAAGAGTCAGAATAAAGGCTCATACCTAGCCCGGAGTGACTGTTCATAGGTACCCAAAAGTGTTGGTCCACATGTACCCTAGAGTGATAAAGTTCATGCACACCCAAGAATGATGGTCCAGAGGTACTGAGGAGTGGTTAGTTGTGGGAATGCTAACAAAGAGTAATGGTCTTTGTTCATTTAGTGTCCATTTGGAAAACTGATTGGTTAATTAATTAACCAATTAATCAGATTTTCTTTTCCTTTTGGTCCTGCTGGAGATTGAACTTCAACCCTTGAGCATGATAAGCCAACATCTCACTGCTGAGCCACAGTTTCAGCTGCTAGATGCTTTTAAAGATGAATATGTTTACCCTCTGTCACATCTCTTTGGTTTTTTGTTTGTTTTGTTTTGTTTTTTGCGTATTGTCGGTGTGGGTATGTATGGAAGAAAGCACTGTGTGTGTCTGTGGAGGCCCATGGATGACTTCAGAATCATTCTGAATTGTTCTGCCTCCTTATTGCTTTGTTTTGGGGTTTCCCAGCCTTTGTCTTCCAGGGCAGAAGCGCAGACTACTGCATTTCCACATGGCATTTTTACATGGGATCTGGGCTCCAAATTTAGGTCCTTTTACTGTAATCCCTGAACCGTCTCTCAGTCTTCTGTCACATCTCTTCATGATGTATTGATTAATTTAAATTTTTAGAAAATGACTGATCCAGTAGGCGTAAAATGCTATTTTAAAGTGTCTAGAACTCCTTTTATACTTTGCTCCCTTCAATTTTCTTAAAATTTCTGTTTTGTACATTCCTCAAAAATAATCACAAGATTTCAGAATTTCATCATCGAGTTTTTTAAAGTTATCATATCCCAGGACTTCTCCTGAAAGGTAGAAGTTCAGCCGAGTCTGACTTCAGCAAGCAGAAAGTACAGAGTGGCAGTAGCTCCAGGCTCAGCTGGATTAAGGGCTCAAGCGGTGTCCTTTGGCTCGGCTGCAGTTCTTGAGTTTATTTTGAAACCAGGCTCACTCCTCTCCAAGGCCTCATGATCTGTCAGCATCCTTCTTGCAGGGCTGTCAGCCCAGTGTGAAGTGATAGCTTAACCTTCTCAAGACTGTGCCTTAGTGGACAGCCTTTGGAACTGCATGTCAAGTACATGGAGTTCCTTGTGATTTTCTACTACTTCTTCATAGATAAAATATTCTTCATTCTAAACAGGCTTGGTAGTTTTGTTTGTTTTGTGACGCTGGGGATTAAACCCCAGCTTCACTCGTGCTAAGCACACTGTCTCCCATTAAGCTCTATTCTCAGCCTTAACCAGGTTTTTACTTTTCTAATTATTTTTAATTTCATTGTTTTCTTTAGAGTTTATACATGAGTACAATTAATTGGTATTTTCACACCTTAATCTCCAATCCCATCCCCCCTCCTTTCCCATGATAACCTTTCTTCTTCCCTACCAGTCTTGTTCCTGTTTCCATGTCTTTTCACATGTGCGGCCCACTGAGGGTGTTAAAATTTCCTGTTTAGGAAAAAAAAAAAAAATTTCCTGTTTAGGGCAAGCAGTCCATAGTCACTTATTTTCTGTACTTTCTTATTTTCAGTTGTGACTTTCTATAATCAACACCTTCCATTTTCTGTATTCAACATCTTCCATTGCAAAAGGAAGCTTCCAGGTTCAGTGCTCCTCTAATCTATGGATATAATGATAAATGTTTAAAAAGCAATTTGATACAGTATCTTTGTAACTAAACCTGAATAGTTTATATCCCTACAGTGCCTGTGTGCTCCCCTTTCATAGGTTCTTGGCCTGGTTTACAATACCAGGAATGTGTTTCCTGCTGAGAAATGGGCCTTAAATTGGATCAGAAAGCAGTTGGTTACCCCCTTAACAATCGTGCCACTATTGTACTGATGGACACCTCTTGCCAGGTTAATTGATATTGTAGCTCGTAGCTTCCACAGGTTGATGAGACTGTTAAATGGGTTTTTAAAAAGTAATTTCCCATTTAGCTGAGCTGAAAAGCCCAGAGGAAGATTTGCATTTGTCCTTCTTTGACTTCCCAACCCTATCACTGTGGCCATCACTAAATCATGTATCCCCAGCCTGTAAACAAAGGCCCCAACCAAGACCTGATTTGTAAGGTTTCTCAAAGAGAGATCAGAGAGAAACCAGAAGATAAAGAAAATGTCTATTGCGACAACAGAACTCTAGGTCTGGCTCCTCTTCTGGGAGTGTTGTGTGTGCCTGTGCCTCTAGTCCCAGTGCTGAAGAGGCCGAGGCAGAAGAATCCTGAGTAAAGCTAGGCTCAGCTGCACAGTGACACCCTGTCTGCAAAACAGAAAGATGCATGTGGCTGACAAAGGTAAATGCAGTGGTCAGCTGAAAAGAAGACAGACGAGCCTCTGCAGCCACAAAGATTAGAACAGACTCTGGGTGAGAAGAAACTGCTCTGATCTATGCGTCATCATCCAGTAAGGATTGGGTTTTCTTATGTTTTCAGCAACACCTCCCTGACCCAAGCTGGGGCCGTCCATGGTTCTAAACATTCTTGATTTCAAAGTCAGCTCCTCGTGAAGGCAGGAAGAAATTTAAGGGCCATTTTAAAGTTTCTTCCAGTACACAGAATAATATTTGCCAGCAGTACTTGCCCACCCCTGTTATCTGTCACTTCGGTAGAGGCCAGGTTTCCCAAAATGAAGCCTAGGAGCCCAACATGAGTAGATATGATATGGGGGTGACATGAGAAGCCCCTCTTTCGTAGATGAGAACCCCTGAGTCAGAGCCACTCTTCTGAGATTACATCCTCTTCCCAATCCAGTGAGAGGCTTTGGGACATTGCAGCTTGGTACCTCTGTCTGCTCAATAGTGGCCAACACTCAGGTCCGATTCTCCTTTAGTGACTGAGTCTTACACTGAAGTTTGCCTTTAAGATCCACTTACCAATAGGGATGGAAGGAGTTTCGGTCATGTGTTTCAAATAAAGTGAACCCCTCCCACTCCAGATCCTGCTTTGGCCATCTGTCACGAGAGCCAAAATAGTTGATATGTTGTAGTAAGTGCCCATGTGTGGGTGAGGCCTCCCCTACTCCTTGCCTGTGTCCTACAGGTAGATAAGAAGTATTCGTCTTAAGGCTATCTGGTTTCTCTTCTGTAATGCATGTGGGAATGGGAAGAAGGAACAGGAGAGAGAGATCCTAGAAAAGATAAAATTGAAACCAGATCCACTTTTCCTCCAAGATTTATGTCTGTTGCATGAGTAGGTTACTGTGTTATTTATAGTAACCCATCACCTTCCTGGTTTTTCCAGCCAGAAGGAGCCTCAGCATAGCCTGGTTTTACCCTAAGCCTGGGGCTGAGCTAGCTGTGGTAGCCTCGCCAATGTGTCAAATGCCAGCTCTTCAGGTCTTCTCTCATCTGCTAAACCTGTTCAGGAAATCTTCCACTATAAAAATGTAAAATCATAGTAATAATAGTGATAGGTAAATAAGAAGATTGAATGTTATTACTGAGGTGATAAATGACCCAGGAGAGTGGAGCTATGAAATTATGCATGCAGTGCAGCCCTCATTCAAATCCGGCGCTTGAAACAAAATGAAATCATAACCTATTCTCGAGATAACAAAGCAATCTAGCCACCAGGGACATTCAAACTCCCTTTAAAAGTGTTTATTTTCTTTCCTTTGTGAAAGCACTCATTCTAAAAATGCTAATATAAGACAGGAAGGAAGAAACGATCATTTGTGATCATATCATACAAGACATCATGAGCAGGCTTGCTAATCATGTTTATTTCTATTTTTGAAGTTAGTGTGTAATATATTTATGTGGCTTTATAGAGTTTATTATATTGTGACATTAAATATCATTGTCATTAGAAGATTCAAGAACTCAGTCTTTTGTGCACCAAAGTGAAATCCAAGAGTTTTGACATTGGTATTCTAGTACAGAAGAGAGATGGCACATGTCTAGTACATGTGGACGAATAAGGGTTCTCGGAATAAAAATTAATACTCAGGAGCTTCTCTTTTTATTGGTATTTTCCCACATTCAATTGGAAGTATAATTTCTGGTTATCAAATAGCATCAATGTTGCAGTCCGCCTGCATGGTTGCTGATAAATGACCATCAAACAGCTTAAGAGAACAAGGAGTTTACTTTCTTACAATAGTCCGGTTACAGTTCATAGTCCAGCTTGACGGGAGAGCACACGCCAACACCAGGGCCGAGGGAACTGGCCACCATAACGGCTGAGAGATGGACAATCCTTACTTGCCAGACCAGCATGTCTGGCCAAGTATACAGAAGGATGTCCACTCTCTCAACCAAGTCTCTGTGATTTATCCAGGGCCTAATCCCACCCACCATGGGCTGGGTCTTCCCCAGCAGCTAGACAATCTCCTTCAGGTTTGCTCTGGGCTTAACTCAACCATCAACTCTCTACACCTGTGCCCAGAGCTCAAACCCTCAAGAGTCAAGTTGACACCTGTGCTTAACTATGACAATCAATGTAATTATTTAAAAGAATAACCCAAGTTCAGATATTATATAACCACTTGCCAACTGTTTGTATATTACATGCTAAAACAAGTCTTTAAATTGATAACTTGCTAAAAGCTATCTGGAATGTTGCCTAATGTACATGTGGCCCTGGGCTCAGTCCCCAGCACCTCCCACACATCACACACACACTGTACATGTTGGTTTTCAGAACCAGTCCTTGTTTGATCAAACTGTATAATTAATTTTATATTTTACTTATTCCAGAAATGAAATACCCCACAGAAAAGTGCTTTCTCCACCAAAATTGTACAGTGAAAATTCACTGCCTTATCCTTGAATTTCTAAACCAAACTAACTGCCAAGCTAAGCTTCCTTTAGTTAGCCAAATAGGTAAAGGTAATGCTCCTTTCCCACAGCAAGACAACATTGGATGTGTCCCGTAGCTGGCCTCCATTTCAGATAGTCTTCTTGCGGTCAAGGGATTATTATGCCATCATCAGTATCAAATATTTGGTTTCTTACAGTTTAATGCAAAGATGAGAAGTATAGGCAGGCATTGGACTCTGTAGCTGCTTGTGGAGAAGGCAGCCTTCCGTGGGCCAGGCACCCTTCTGGTCTTTGGTGGGGATCTCAAAAACCAAACTTTGGAAACTTCCATTTTTTTTTTTTTTTTTCTGTTTCTTCCCAAGGTTTGTGAGTAACAGCGTACAGGCGGAGCACAGGAAACTCAGAGGAATGAATCAGCCAGGATGCAAGATGCTGTGATATGGTGACAGCTCTCACGTAATGCGTGTCCACACTGAGGACAGGAACTTTCCTTCACGACTTGATCTCAGTGAGGGGAGGGCACAGATGTCACAGTCCGTGGTCTGTGAGCCACTTCCTCTATATGAGTGATTGTCAGACCTACTATCTGTTGTGTGTGTTTCTGCGCATGTGTGTAGTTCTGTATCCAAGTTTATATGTATGTGTGTACACATACATATATCAGACACTACAAAACTATGTGCTGTGAGATGACTCCAAGGGTAAAGGCACTTGCCGCTGAGCCTGACCCCCTGAGTTCACTTCCTAGAGCCCGAAGGATGAAGGAGAGAATGACCCCTGTGATTTGTCTTCTGACCTCCACTCGTGTTATGGCATATACATGCCCACACATACAAACATAAGTAAATGTAAAATGTTAATCTTTATTTTACACAGTTTTTTCTATTTTTATATTGATTATAAGATGTTATTTGGAAAATGCTGGTTCCTGCATCCTTTCTCAATGCTGGCTACTATCAGTAATAACATTATCCAGAATGGTAATAATGACAGAATCAACAATTTGTTACAGAATCTTGAATTTTCTGTGTTTCATTATAAGTGGATTTTCTGTTTTTTTCTTAACACCAGTGTGTCCTTTGTGTTGAGATTTTGGTACTAAATAGGATTTCCCTGTTTTGTCTGCTTTGTGATTCCTGTACCTAATGTGACAGAAACAGTTTTCTTCAGTCAATACCAGGGCTTTTCTTTGCACAGGCAGAAGGTAGGAATAGTGTAATTTCATGACACCTCTTCCAGTGCTGAAATTTAAATTACTTGCTAACCAACCTTTTATTTATTAAGATCATCTCAATACTCATAAAATGTATTGTTTTCTTGGCTTGTTTGATCAGCTGTCATTATTTCTAATATTCAGTGATAATTGGTGAGTGGTTTGGGTCACACACCCAAACAACCCAAATTTAAAAAAATACAAATAGTAAGGCTGGCAAGATAACTTGGCAGATAAAGTCACCTGCACACATACCTGGTGACCCCAAGTGAGTTTGATTCCTGGAGCCCACGTGATGGATGGAGCAAATCAACTTCCAAGAGTTGTCTTCTAACCTATAGCTCCACAAGCATGAATTAATCCTCCCTCCCCCCAGTCAAAAAGAAAAAACCAACCATAAACACAAAGCAATCTTGGATTCATGTGTCAAAAAGAAAAAAAATCGTAGACATAAGGCAGTCTTGGATTCATGGTTACATGGTTTCCATCAGGCTGTTTAAAAAGAAAGTCAGGCATAGTAGTGCTCACCTGTGAGGCCAGAGCTAGAGGGTGGAGACGGGCAGCTTCTGGGGCTCACTGGCCACTGTCTAGCTGAACTGATGAGCTGTTGGTTCAGTGAGTGATGGAGGAGATCTAAATTGTGATTCACTAATGAATGAGAATGAGGTTTAGGCCCACCAACCTACCTTTTAAGGATAAGCTTACCCAGGAATATACGGCGGAGAGTTAGCCATTCCAATGCTGTTTCTCAGTATGGAAATTAAAACCACAATTTGTGAACCACCCAGCTTGCTAGTTGTGAGGCCAGGGCCAGGCCATGAGCTCCCGCAGCACACAAGCATGGACACACACATTTTCCCTTTCGGAGCTGAACAGCAGAGCAAGAGCCTTCCAGAATGTGCGCTCCCTCCCTCCCTCCCTCGAAGGCAGCCAGTCAAGGAGCCTGGAAAGGCCAGAGCTGTGTCAGGGGAAAGTGAAGCTTTCCGTTCTGGAGTGTTGGAGCCTGGTCAGGGAATCAGGCCCACCATGGAGTTAGCCCTGGGGTGTGTCTGGGAGCTCCCAGAAGGGACATTTGGCCTAAGTTTGGGCACTAGCTATTCCTTCACCACTCTATCAGTGGTGGTAATGAAAGCTGCTGTTTGCCTGCACATCACAGATAAAGTCACAGCCAAACAGTTCAGGGGAACAACAGGGTTATTCTATTGAATAGCTGTTCATTTACAGTTGTTAATCCAGCTCGGCAGGTCATACCAACAGGCCACACAGGATTGCTGAGAGAGGGACAGACTTCACTTGCCAAACGGCATCTGCCAAAGTAATGCCGACTTACTGAACCAGCCCCTCCATCTTAACCCACCAGCCTAGGGAATAGTCCCACCCTCCAGAGACTGGGTCCTCCCACATCGATCTGAGAACCTTCTGCATGTTTACTCAAGGGCCTGCCTTAGTCACTAATTCCTTACAAATGTGCCCAGAGTCAGTCTTCAATTGTCAAGGTGACACTTGTATCTAACTATCATTGAAGAATAAGGAATAAGAATGGTCATTCTTCACTTGCAGGTAGAGACAAAAATTTTAGATATAAAAATGTAAAAAATGTCAGAAACACAATGTCTTCCCAAAGTGAGCCTACCGTATGATTCATGCCCATGAATCCAGAAACATCTTCAATGCTAATGCTGACATAATGCTCTACTTCCAGGTGCTGGAGAACTTCGTCGTCTTCTTCAAGGTTAAAAATAAGGATTGAACTAATAGTTCATGAGAGCTCTTGAGAGAGACAAATCATTGTCCTCAGTCATGAATCCACTGCTGAGCCCAAAGTAGAGCTCCAGACAGGTTGCACAGAGGCCCTAGTTAAATTCAGTGGGCCACAGATGGAAGGAGGGCAGGAATGCAAGACAGAAATGTGCAGGAGAGGTAAATGAGCACTAGGAGTGGGGAGGGGTAAGAGTGGCCAGTGCACATAATGTATACATGTGAAGTTCTCAGTTTTTTTTTTAAGTGGGAGGGGGTAAAATGAAGACTAACACTCATAACAAACAAATTCATCCTGGCCTTTTCCTTTAAGCTTGAGCAGTTCCCATATCTTAGTATATGCCAGAATCATTTAGAAGACATATTATAATAAAATTTAGATAACTGGTGCAGGGATTACAGAGAGCCCCACAACATCCCCTCCCTCTACCCACTTTATAAGAAAGTTATGTCTTAGACTGTTCCCACCAAAAACGGCTTCTACCCCAGTGCCTCGACTATCTCCACCTGGGATTTCTTCTAACCCAAAACCTCCACAAAGCACTTACAAATCTAACTCCTCAGGCCAGCAACCTCTTTTCCCATGACCATCAACCCTTCATAGAATCTCACACTTAACCTGGCTGGAGCTCCCACCCTCAGCAAGTCCTGTGAGCCTGTCAGGACACCAGACAGCCTCACTAACTTCAAGGTCAGTCTGGTCTGTAGACATCAGTTCTCATCTCCTTTCATTTTTACTTTACTTCTTTCCCTTTAACGGGTCCTCCCTACCCCCACCTGAGTTTCTGATTCTGTGGGTTAGAGTATGGTCTTAGAAATGACATTGGGTGATGGCAATACTAACAACGCAGGGAACGCTCTTTCAGTTACCATTTTACCCTGGCAGATAGCAGTGTGGAGGCTCAGAAAAGCTCACACTGAACAGATGTGATCACACTAGCCAGACATGATCTGAATTGGACGTTGGAGCAACACAGCAGGAGGAAAGGGGTTTGCTCTTTGGTCTCAGGACCTTGTTTGTCAGAAGCCTACAGAAATCATGACTTCCATGGCTCCAACTGCTGGGTATGTGGCAGACAGCAGCACCTAGAAGCCAATGGCAGTGCAGGGATACCACATTGGCAACTTTCACATGCACCCTAAAAGGAGTGGGAACAGGCAGATGGAACCACATGGTGTGATTCTTAAAGTGCAGAGTCAGGCAGGAGAGGGCTATGCATAGTAAAAACACTGAAATATGCTGTGGCCAGCACTGGAAGACCAGAAGGTAGAGATATCCTAGCCACAGCACATAGAGCTATTGATGTGAGGAGGATGGGGTGGGAGTAGATGGGAAGGAGCCACAAGGTTCTGTCTGGGGAGAAATTGTGACCAAATGGACCTTTCCCACGTGGTTTGGTCGTGTCAGCCTGGACACTTGGTAGGATGTTGGGCATTCTGACTGTCATAGGTACAGGAATATTACTGGTTTCTTCTGGACAGAACTCGACGATGTTGCATCCCACAGGGCCCAGAGCAGGCCCTCCAACAAGTAGTCTTCACTGGATCTTCCACTGGATTCATTGAACTATCTTGCTAGCCTATATATAGATAATTTTTACAATATTTATGAATTTATATATCTTATTATATACTGTTTCCTAGAAACATAATTATTAGATTTTTAAAGTAATTGCTTTTTTTGTACATGTGTGGATATGTGTAGTATGTACCGGAAGGCGCTGAGTATGTGTGAGTGTGAGTGTGTGTGTGTGTGTGTGTGTGTGTGTGTGTGTGCGCGCGCACCAGATAAGACAGAGTGTATCTATGGAGGCCTAAGGGTGTCATCAGGAATCATCCTGATGATTGTTCTACCTCATTATTACTTTTCTCTGGGGTTTCTCAGGCTCCGCCTTCCAGGGCCAAAATTGCAGGCCACCACCATTTCTACCCAGGATTTTTATATGGATCTGGGGAATCTGAACTCAGATCCTTTTGCTTATGAGGCAATGACTTTAATTTGTTCCCATTGTTGTGTAATTCTCTCTGTGGACTGAACTCAGATTTGTGACATTGTTGGGTATATTTCTCAACTGATTTATAATGAATTTGGGCTATAGCAAAATCGCTCAGCTGGTAAGGCACCTGCTTGCAAATCTGGAGACCTGAGTTCCATCTCCAGATGCCTACATGATGAAAGAGGGAACCAACTCCTGAAAGTTGTTCTCTGATTTTCGCCCATGTGGCATGGCATGCATATGTTCTCTCTCTCAATCTCTCTCTCTCTCTCTCTCTCTCTCTTAAAATATTTAAAGGAAAATAAATTTAATTGGGGCAACTGTATGACTTCTTTTTTTTTTTTTTTCCAACTTTTGCATTGCTTATTTCTGGGATGCCAGCATGAACCATTTGTCCACAGAGGAAATGATTAGCCAATCACAAGTGCTCTTTCCGGGTCTTAACTTCATGGTAGAGCGCTTGCCAAGCATGCACAATGCCTTAGGTCCAATGTCAAGCATAATTAATCAACCAAGTGAGTGCCATTGCATATATCATACAGACAGTAGATGTTTTATGGCCAGTTTTGATGCTGTCAGTTTGACAGTTTCTTTTTTTTTTTTTATAAAGTTTTTTTTTTTTAATTCAATTGTGCATGTGTGCTCCTGTGTGTATATGTGAGAAACGCAGGCCGCCCCCGCTTCCGCCCGGCATCTATACATGGGGTCTAGGATCCGAACTCAGGACCTTCTGCCTGCAAGGCAGAGACTTAATCCCTGAGCCACCTCTCCAGCCCCAGTTTGACAGTTTCAAAGAGAGAGAGAGGGCTGGAGAGATGGCTCAGGGGTTGTGACTCTGTCTCACAAGCAGAAGGTTCTGAGTTCGGATCCCAGGTCCCACGTTAAAAAAAAAAAAAAGTTTTAAAATGAAAAAAAAAAAAATAAAAATCAAAGAGAGAGAGAGAGAGAGACAGAGAGAAAGAGAAAAAGAGAAAGAAAGAAAGAAAGAGAAAAAGAGAAAGAAAGAAAGAAAGAAAGAAAGAAAGAAAGAAAGAAAGAAAGAAAGAAAGAAAGAAAGAAAGAAAGAAAGAAAGAAAGAAAGAAAGAAAGAAAGAAAGAAAGAAAGAGAAAAGAAAGAGTGACAGACCAAAATTTTAGGGTAGAATTTCAAGAAAATTTCTTCTTGGGGTTGGAGAGGTGGCTCAGGGGTTAAGCCTCTGCCTTGCAGGCAGAAGGTCCTGAGTTCCGATCCTAGACCCACGTATAGACACGGGTGGAAGCGGGGGGGGGGGGGGGGGTGGGGGGTGGGGGGCGGCAGGGGGGCAGGGGGGAGCAGGGGGGCAGGGGGGCCGGCCTGCATTTCTGGTCTTGGTAGGGCAGAGCCTGTGAATCCCCGGGCACAGTAAACAAGGAGGAGGTGGAGGCGGTCCATGGTGGTTCTCAAATTCACCCGTGGTTCTACACACACACACACACACACACACACACACACACAATTGAATAAAAAAATTTTATTTTTCTCTTTTAAAAGTTTTTATCTGGGCTGGAGAGGTGGCTCAGGGGTTAAGCCTCCGCCTTGCAAGCGGAAGGTCCTGAGTTCGGATCCCAGATCCCACGTATAGACGCCAGGCGGAAGCGGGGGGCGGCCTGCGCTTCTGGTCCTGGTAGGGCGGAGCCTGTGAATCCCCGGGCAGAAGGAGCTGGAGGCGTCCATGGTGGTTCGCGAATTCGTCCGTGGTTCTACACATACACAGACACACAGACACACACACGCACACAGACACGCGCACGTGCACATGTGCACAGTTGAATAAGTAATAATAAAAAAAAAAAAAGTTTTTATCTTTAGTTATTTACTTATGTTTCATGCATGCATGCGTGTGTGTGTGTGTGTGTGTGTGTGTGTGTGTGTGTGTGTGTGTGTCTGTGTCTGTGTCTACCAGAGAGCACTGAGTATTATGCCCATGGAGGCCCATGGAGGTGACTTCAGGAAATCCCCCTGGATTGCTGTGCTATTCCTTATTGCTTTGCCCTGGGATTTCCCAGGCTCTGCCTTCCAGGGCTGTAAGTGCAGGCTGCCACCATATCCATCCAGCATTTTGTACATGGAGTCTGGGGATCTGAAGTCACTATCTCTCAATGATAGCGGCTCCATTCTCACTACCTATATGTGTACAGACTGGTAAGAAACTTCATAATTAAATCCGAGGCCTCCCCCCCACTGAGAAGCCTCCAAACTTTTGAAAATTCTATGCTCACTTCATTCAAACCTCATAGAAGCCATTTGGTAGAAGAGCTGACAATTGTAGCATCCCAGGTATTATCATAGCTATTAGTAAATCACAAATAACATGAAGAAGTAATGTTCACTTCCCACAGTTGAAGCCTATGTCTAGTGTTGCAGTCCACCTGCATGGTTGCTGATAAATGACATCACACAGCTTAAGGGAACAAGGAGTTTACTTTCTTACAACAGTCTGGTTACAGTTCTTAGTCCAGCTTGACGGAAGAGCATGCACCAACACCAGGGCCAAGGGAACTGGCCACACCATCACCACATAACAGCTGAGAGATGGACAATCCTTACTTGCCAGACCAGCATGTCTGGCCAAGAAGGATGCCAACTCTCTCAAACAGCTCTCTGTGATTTATCCAGGGCCTAATCCCACCCACCATGGGCTGGATCTTCCCCACAAGCTGGACAATCTCCTTCAGGTTTGCTCTGGGCTTAACTCAACCATCAACTCTCCACAACTGGGCCCAGAGCCCAAACCCTCAAGAGTCAAGTTGATACCTGTGCTTAACTATGACACCTAGTTTCACATTCAGGGTTTCTTGTGAAATCAGTAGCAGTATTAGCAATTCGGAAGCATTAATAAAGGTGATGTGTACTGCCAGAACTTCCTTTTTGATTTCAAGCAAATACATGCAGGAACTGAGTAGGGATTGCATGGAATTGCAAGAAAACCCAAGTTCCCGTTCTGTCCTCAAAGCTTGACTACAGGTGTGTCATTTAACCCCTCCAAGTCTAAGGAAACTGGATTTCCCACAAACTTGAAGTGATTCCATTCTGTCAGAACAGGCATTTGATGAAAAGGTTATCATGCATCTAGTCCCCACCTGACACCTGGCAGGTGTTCCCTATTATTAACTTCATCTTTTACTCCCAACCCTCTTTACTTCATCCCACAAACTCCAAACTGTTCTGAAGATCAAACAACACATTATAAAGTCATCTGAGAAACTCTAACAGGCCCTGCAAATATTAAAACTGCTCAAAGCCTATGACCACAACTAGAGGTGCGTCACTCATAGCCTTCAAGGGGGAGAGTTAATTATTACCCTTTCCCCTTCAAAGTTTCCCTTGGTACTCATTTTAATCAGTTTCATTCTATAAAAAACAAAAGGGTGTGGTGAACAGTATGTTTTCTCTTGGGCATAGGAGACTGCAGGAGAGCAGCCCCCAGTCTTTGCAACAGTGGTCGCCATCCCTCCTCCTGCTCCAAGCGTGTCTTAACCAGAGCCATGCCATTCTGTTCCTTGGAATTCTTACTCATGACAAAATCGCTCATTCTATCCTGTGCAAAAGGCCATATGCAAAGTAGCAGGACTGCCTGTGTGTGGAGAGCTAGTGCCAACTCACCCCTCCACGAGACGAGTCATCTTGACGGTGAACCCTCCAACCCAAGTCAAGTCTGTGGGTGACTAAAGCCCAGCTGACACTTGACTTTAGCTTGGTGAGCAACCCTGATCACAGAATCACCAGCTTAGCCACCCACTCCCCAAACCCTATTCCCGCCCCACCCCACCCCCCAAAAAAAATTATTTTGGCCATTCATTTTTGGGTAATTGCCATATAGCATTGAATTGCTAATGCAGAGCATATTCCAACAAGCTGGTAAGGCTCATTTGAAATCCTTTTCTGCCTTCCACGGTCAAAGAAAGTTTAAAAAGCATACCTACTACATCGAAACCACTCAAGGGTGGCAACTGGGCACTGATATGGTTTAAAAGCCCTGTGGATGATGAGATTTCTAATCAAGTAAAAACCTGTTTTATTGGGATTATAGAAAATTAGCATGTAATTATCCCTCACTGGCTTCAAGTCAGCTAATAATCCTTCTATGAGTCATTAAGAGTGTTAAGAGTGTCGGGACTTTTAGGGTTCGAGGGTCAGGTATCCTGTATCCTCTGTTTCTGACAAAGAGACTGACAAGGGCAAGTGATTTCCTTTACTCTGCAGTCCAGTTTCCATCTTGTCCTCACTGTCCTGGCTTCAGATCAGAGGTGACTGCTGTGGGCACCCCTTGGCCATAGGACACTTTTTAATTTCTCTTGTCACACTCTGTGGTCAACCGGCCTGTGGCCTCCACTCTGCTCACAACTGCCACCACTATATGTTAATTTCCTCCACATGCCTGGGGAAGTTCCTTTTTATGCAGAAGAAACAGTGGAGAGAATGCCACTTTCCTGTTTAGATCATTATATTGTGTCGATGTGAGGGATTAGCACAAAGAGGCTGGGCCAAAAGTACAGGAAAACTCAGTGCTACTCAGAGCTACTCTTCAACCTTTTTTTTTTTTTTTTTTTTTTAGAAAGGTGCTCCATGTGGGACTGATTCTGGGAATCAAATTCAGGTCTCAAGGTTTGGGAGCAGGCGCCTTACCCACTGAGCTGTCTCACCAACCTGTTACAATTTTCTTGAAGTCTGGAATTATTTCAAAATGTAGATGGGAAAAAAAAAGAACCAGGTCATTATATCAAATTCTAATCATTCGTAGGTTTAAAAGAGAGGAGACGAGAAGAGAAACAGAATTATGCTTGGCATGAGATGAGATGTAAATTTTCAATACCTCTGTCAGGTCCCCAAAGCACACAGTGTGTCAATATTCTGAAAGGCTAGATGAAAGCTGCTTTCTTTACAGATACTTTGTCTCATTGCTCAGCTGAGAAAACAGTGAGCAAGCCGTTCAGGCTGGTGAGGAAAGCTGTGCTGATTTCTTGCTGTGACAGAAGTGCCTCCCAGCGTCCATCTACTTGTCCCTCAGCTGTCAAAATCCGGGTTTTCAGATGGAAACTGTTAGCCAGCTAAAATGTTTAGAGTTTATTTCTTTGGAAAGATGTCTAGATGTTACCAGAGCTTTGGGAACCATCCCTATAGTGTAGAATCGAATCCTGCTGTACCTTGGAAGTAGCACTCTGTCAGCTGAGTCACTTTGCCTGAAAATGATATATCAAAATAAAATTACCTGACTTGCTATGTTTACATATAACTTATGATTTGTTGAGGATTCTGGGTGACTCAGTGTTAGGATCATCATTTAAAGACAGAGAAGAAAATTTTTTAAAAATTAAAAATAAAAAAAGACTCCACAGGTACACACAGTATCCTCTGATACACACACACACACACACACACACACACACACAAAATATTTTTTTTAATTTTCTTGTCATAAAAATGTTTGTGCCTTGCAACCTCCCTAACTTGAAAATTTATATAAAATAATTCTTCTTTATTGGCTTCAATTTTTCTGAAATTTATTGTATTCGGTATGATTTGGAGCATTAACTTTTTCCCTTTTTGAATAGACAGCTGTTTGACCATTTATTGAATAAACCATTTTTCTTCCAAAAAAATAAAGAGGAAAAATAAAGATAGTAGCAGGGATTAGATGTTCAAGGACAAATGGCGTCTTATCTTCCTTCAGCTGTTGTACTTGTGTGTCATTGACGCAAGACAGTCATTCTTCAGTTTGTCAAATGTCCTTCCGAGGTCGCCAAATGTTACAGGGTCCCTGTTCCCGCGCTAAATGTTACAGGAACGACCATCCCAATTTTGCAGGGTTCTTGTGTTCTGGAGTCGAAGATTGAAACCGGAACATGTGCAGAGGATTAAGGCAGTTTAATAGAGGAGAGAAAGGCTGGAAATCGTGGACTCCAGACGTGGAGGCCACAAGGGGTAGGCGCCAGAGAACTTCTGGAATCCACGAGAGGCAAAGAGCTAGAAATAGACTCGTGGCAGTCCAGGCGCCATGAGGGGCTAGGGCTGCCAGGGCCAGGCATATTTACACACCTAGGCAAGCTCCGGAAACTGGCTTTTCTCATTGGTTAACTCCCATTGGGCCCAGCCCAGTAGCTCCTGGGCCCACATGCGGCTAGAGACCAAGTTGTTTGTTGGATGTGAAGAGCTCATCTCCATAATCCTTTCATAGGGAAGTTGGCCATCTTATCTCTGGGAGGATTGGAGTCAGTTCCTCCGCAGGGATGTTCCTTCAGGATGATCCCAGCAGTGGAGGATGGCCTTGGGATTCCAAAGACCTTAGAGACCCATCCCAGCATAGCTGCTTTAATCTTGCTTTACTAATGCTCTCTCCCATTAAGGCTCAACTATGTTTCTCTTAGCCACCTGGCCCTCTGCTCTAATGAACTTTCATTTTTAGGTCACCTCCCTGTCTGAGCTGCTCTTTATCAATGGACCTCCATGTTGGTTGACCTTATGCACTGTTGTGGACATGCTCTCTACTCCTATTCCTGCCTATTTTGCTAATCTCATATTCTGTCCACTCTATCCACCAAATCATCCAGTACTGCCTATCTTCTTTGACCTCTCTTATGCTTGTATGCATCAGATAGTTCTACTTCCCAAAATCGAGTATTCTTGTTTTTGTTTGTTTCACCTTGTCTTGAGACAGAATCTTATTACATAGCCCAAGGTACTTTGCTTTCAAGATCCCCCTGCCTCTGCTCTCTGAATGCTGGGATCTCAGACAAGTTCCCCTTGGAGTAATTTGCAGTGGCTTGAACTTCTAGCCCTGGTGATAGGAACCTGGGAAAAACTCAGAACAAAGCAAAAAGGAGGTAGAAGCTATCCAGGATGATTCCTTTAGGGACACACAGTGCTCCCCACACACAATAAATAAATGAATAAATAAAGTTTTTTTTTTTTTTTTTAAGTTGTTCTTGGTCTGGAGAAATGGCTCAGTGGTTAAATCACTTGTCATACAAGAAAAAGTTCCAGAGTTTGGATTCCTAAATCCCTAGTAAAATGCCAAATGAGTGTAGCAACCTGCCTGTAATCCCAGCCTTGGGAAGCATAGACTAGGAACCCCCAGAGCAATCTGACTACTGAGCCTGCCTTATCAATTAATTTAGGGATTGATTAGAGACCCTGTAGAAAAAGAACATGGAAGAAGAGTAAGGATGATTACTAATAGCAACCTTGGGCCTACAGATACAGGCACATAGATAACACGTACAGGTGAATATGCATGCACCTTGCCAATACACATGAAAATGGAAAACAGTAAATAAAAATTGCCTTTAAAAATAAATAAAACACCTGCATATTGAAGGGAACAACCTATAACAAAGTGACCTTCATGTTTAAAGTTTTCTTTGAAACATGATTTTCTTTATCCCACTTTCTGCTTTTGTAATCTAGCCTGCCTAGTTTCAACAGACATGAAGGAAAAGCAGAGAGAACTCCCGAAAGCTGCCAAGTTTTTCCAAGACAAGAAAAAGCTGTTTAGTTTCCTTTACCTAGGGTTTCTATAAGGCAACGATGGAAACTGGATAAAGGCTAATATAAGTTCTGTTGAGACTGGTTAATTCTCTGGGACATCATGGGATGAGCCAATGAAGTGCCCACATGCACTACGCATGTCCCTGGGGTCCAGTTAGGGAAATGATCGTGCATTGTTCACATGCTGCCTACATTTATAACTTTGTTCTCGAATTTGCATGATCAGATTGCAGCTTTACCAGAGCAAGAATTGACTGTATCATGGCCACCAAGATATAGTCTGTGTTGGTCACCTCACAGTTAGTCCCTTGTTTATGGGGTTGTTCTCAGGTGGTCTCCAAAACAGAATTTCTGGTCAACAATCATCCGTACTCTAGAATTAAACCTATTATAATTAGCTGCATTAGATGCAAGGATATCTGGAAAGACAATTGTGTCTTACATATCTTCTCAAGAACTTGGGGGGAGCAGGGACTTGGCACAGCCTCAGAGACACATCCTTCCTCTCACTGTTCAGCTTCGCTGTGTCCAAAAGTGAGCTCTTGTCTCTCATCCTCGGCTGTTCTTAGCCTCTCCGTTCCAGCCTAATGCTTCCTTGAAAACCTAACATCTGTTCCTACTGTCACTTAAGTGACACCAGGCCCCTTTCCCTATGGTCTACGGTGAACTAATGCTGTCTTGTTGCTTGCAGACAGGTCATGGAGCTACTTAAAATGTGAAAATAAGAAACTTCTACATTTACTAGCTCCAGCTGCTTTCTACTCCAAAGTGTAAAAGCCAGGAGACAGAAGGGAAAGAGTAAAAGATTTCAGTCCTGCGATCTCTATGTCCCTGAGAAGGAAAATCAATTTATCTGACTCTGTTTCTTGACTTGTTAAAGGACGATAATGACTCCTTCATGGAATTAAGGTAAAGAATAATTGTGATACATTGGGGGAAAACAACTGAAAAATGTAAATGATAAAAGCTAGATTACATTATGGTCTTAAAAGTATGGCCAGAGTCATAATGAAACTGATAAATATAGACAAGGGTCCTGGGGGCGGAGCTATTATCTTCCCCTCGGTAAGGGTTGATACCTTCTTAGATCCCTCATCTGTAAAAACCACAAACATGTTTACACTTGAGCATCGTTTAACATATGTCTTCAAGGTCTCCAGATTTTTAAACTAATCATTATGGGAGGAATTAATTAAGTTTTATTATGAAGACCAGGAGATAAAGACGCTTGCCATCAAACCTGATGACTTGAGTTTGATCCCTAGAATCACATAGTGGAAGGAGGAGAGCTGGGTCCTGCAACTTGTATTTCTGACTACATATGTACATGGGGATACAACACACAACACACACACAACACACACGCACACGCACACGCACACGCACACACACATGAGATAACAATATAATTTAAATTTGTTTTCAAAAGTTTCTTATATTTCCAGGATGTTGAACAACATAGAAGTGATTCTGGGCTACATCAATGAGACCATTCTGGTCTATGTCAATCTATGCCACAGCTTGTGACATGCACTATTTGCATACAAATGAAAGCTGTATTAATAATGGCTAATTAATAGTATATAAATTTATGTATAACTCACAACACCATTATCTGAAAAAAAAACCAGGCATTTGTCATGGTTTGAATATGAAATGCCTTGCAATGATTATGAATATTAGTCCCCAGTCAGTGGTGGAACTGTTTGGGAAGGTTTCAGAACCTTTAGGAAGTGAAACTTTGCTGGAGGAAGCATGTCATTAAGGGTGAACCTTAAGATTGGGTCCCACTTCCCTCTCTCTTTCTTTCCTGACTCTACTTCCTGTTCTCTCCTCTCTCTCTCTCTCTCTCTCTCTCTCTCTCTCTCTCTCTCTCTCTCTCTCTCTCTCTCTCTCTCTCTCTCTCTCTCTCTCAGGTAAGAGCTGACCTCCTGCTTTTTCACTTTCATTTTCTACCTACAACCATGTGTTCTCTACCATGATACTCTATCCTCTTTGGAACCATAAGCCAAAATAATAAACCTTTTCTCTTTTAAGTTGCTTGAATCAGTATGTTATCACAGCAGCAGAAGAGATAAGTGAAACAACATTAGATAAAAAAAATCTGGAAGAACAGCAAAAAAGTGGCAGATCATGTCTGGAGAGGGAATACAGGTGGCTAGGGACAAATGTCATTCACATTTTCCTTTTGAAGTGTGAAGCATACTGCATTACTTTTAAGCAACACATTAAGACACTTTGCTACTAAGTGATACCCTAAGCATCTCCCCTGGAGCCTTCAGCTGTGTGTCAGTGGGAGATCTTTATTTTACCCTGGCTTCCTCCATTGCCTCAGAACTCTGCAAGGCATTTCCGTCCATGTTGACCAGGCTGGTGTCCAGATCTGCAATGCCTGCTGGTAGCTCTCCTTTCATGAACATGTCATCTGGACCAATGGCCAGATGGCACGTGACAAGAGCAGATGGCAAGTGACAAATGGAGATAACTCTTAATACCTTCTTCAGTGACACAGGGGCTGGCAAGCATGGGCCTAGGGCAGTGTTTGTAGAACATGGTAACTGATGAAGTTCACACCTGTACCTATCCCTAGCTTTCCTATCCTGATCAGATCGCAGACAAGGAAGACATTGCTAGTAACTACTACCCATGACAAGGACGTTACTGACCTTGTCTTGGACTGAATTATCAAACTGGCTGACAGCCACAGGTTTTCAGAACTTGGGGTAGACAGTTGTGTGGCGTCTCCCTAGGAAATGTGTTCATACAACAACCTATTGCCTACCCTCACATCTATTTCCCTCTTGCCATATATACCGTTGTCTGCTTAGAAAGCTCAAATGAGCAGCTTTCTGTAGCAGAATTCACTAATGCCTACTTTGAGCTAGACACGGTGGCACAGAAGGATTAAGAGAAGGTTGGAGCAGACAGCACTGAAGGAAAGGATGAGGGTGAAAAGTATTCTCCATTGTGTTACAATTCTACAGTCCATTGTCTTGGAATTGTCTTTTTTATGTTCTTGTGGAACCATTTGGCACAATCTTAAACTGTCAAGAAAAATGATTTTTCCATGGGGAAAAGAAAGAAGTACGCTAACATTTTAGAAGATTCTTGTATAAAATGTAAGTTTAACATGATGGCACATTTTTAGCATTGCCTTTATTTCTACTCTTAATTTAAATCATGAAATATGAAGCCACTGTATTTTTGATATTTTATATCCTTTTGACATTGGGCTTTGTGTTCCTTGGGCATATTTGCCCTATTGCACTATTTTATAAAACTTACCTGTTAGGCACTGTGTTATATTGACTGGAATGAGTTATTTTCTAAATTTAACATTAACTGAGGTAGGGTAACTGTTCTAGTACTGAGTCTGGAGAGAAATGAGGCAAAAAGTAAAAGAAAGAATTAGGTGAGATCCAGGCTGACTGATAGTCACTGCTGTATTCCGAAGGATGCCACCTTTCCATGCACGGGGACTAGATAGTTCTTAGAATGTGCATTTCCTCATCTGCTATCATCAACAGGTTGGGATGAAGACTTCTACATTTATTTTTCGTTGTTGTTTTTTGAAACAGGGTCTGGCTAGATACTCCCCTGGCTGACTGCGCAGACAATCCTCCTGCCTCAGCCACCGAGAGAGAGCTGAGTTTTACTGGGACCATTGTGCCAAGCTTGGGTTAGTAATTTCCACAACCACATTCATTTGTGGACATAAAGCTCAAGGTGAGTGCAAGGCTTTCTGTTTAGAGTTTCTAAGGGCAGAAAACCCCAGAAAAACTCATCAAAGCTGAACCTTTTCTTCCCAGTTCTTCCAGCTGCTCAGCCAACATTCCCAGGCTGGTTGCCTTACTAAATTCTGCCAGGGTTCCAGCCCGGCCCACGCAGCTATTGGCCCACGCAGCTATTACAGGCGCCAGGCGCACAAGCCCCGCCCTCAGGAAGGCGCTCCTCCTTCACCTGTTCAGTAGCCCCTCCCCCAATGCGGAGCCCCGCCTCCCGAGTCCCCTTCCCGGCCCGTAGCCCCGCCCCCATCCGCGACCTCGTACGTCAGCGCGTCGGCGCCGAAGTCCAGCAGCAAATGAGCGGCGGCGGCCGCGGCTCGGCGGCCGGCGCCCCGGCGCGTGTGCGCGTGCGCGCGTCTTCCCGGCGTCCCGGAGCCCTGGCGGAGCCGAGCGCGAATGGAGGCCTGAGGGCGGCGGGGGCGGGGCGCGCCGCGAGCTGGGGGCTCGGCCGCGGCGGGCGCCGGCTAGAGGAGGCCCGGGCGGCCGCCGCCGCGCATTCAGTCGCGGCGAGACGCCAGCGGGCCAGGCCGAGGGCCGCAGCGGCCATGCAGCGACGGCGGCGCGCTCCGCCGCCCGCCTCCGCGGCTGCCGGGGGCGGCGGGCGCGGCGGCGAGGACGTGGAGGTGCAGTTCTGCGCGGGGCGGCGGGCGGCGGCCGAGGAGGACGAGGAGCGGCTGGAGCGCGAGCACTTCTGGAAGATCGTCAACGCGTTCCGCTACTACGGGTGAGCCGCGGACGGCGGGGCGGTCCGGGCTCGCGGAGCGGCCGCTGGGGCCGGAGCCGTGTCCGCCGCACGTGGGGCGCCGCGGGCGCAGCCTGTCGTCGCTCTTCTGCGCCGAGGTCGGGGTGTCCGGAGCCATCGGACGGCTCTGGCCGGGGTGAAGGGCACGAGTGGTCCCGGGGCTGCAGAAGCGTCATCAGGAAGGGAGCGAGGGCCCCTGCGCGGCGCTGCGATCTGCAGTAGCTGTGCGTGGGGTGGTGCCGCTGGGCCAGGCACGGTGTCGGCTGCTGAGTGCTCCGGGTTCGCAGGCAGCTTGCTAACAACGTCCCCGCCGCTTCCCGTTAGCTCACTCACAAAGTGTAACTACAGACCCGAAAGGTCCTAGAGCAACTGGGGCTTTGGGTAAAAAAGTAACACATAATTACTGCAAGTGACGGC
>JALPQD010000710.1:118128-245372 GCA_023101885.1 Typhlomys cinereus
GCTATGTTTACAAAGGGATCAAAGTTTAAATAAGTAGAAAGGGCTGTATGTTGTAAAGAATATTCAGGGAATGTTTTGAATAAAATGCAGCAGCAGTCTGGAAAATATTTCACTCTCTTCAGAGTATCCGACTGTAGCTTCAGACACTTTGGAAAAGCACATTTTCTTTGCAGCCGTCGACTCTCAGACTTGCTATGAGGGAGTTACGGCCTTCCACAGCCTGCTGACTCATCACATGCTCCTTGGGACCTTCTGTAGTTTAGAATTCAAAATGTTCCGTTTTAGTAATGAAACAGCTTAACTATAAACTAATTATGAAGAAAAAAAAGCAGAGTATTTTGCTGAGGGTAAAACCAAAGTATTCAAAGGAATGAAAATGGCCCAGAAGTGGTGGCTCACGCCTGTACCCAGCGCTTGCGTGTGGGAGCAGGAGGATCAGGAGTTCAAGGCTTTCCTCAGATGGATGAAAGCTCAGGGTCAGCCTGGCCACAGGAGACCTTTTGGAGTATGGCAACTCTTAATGGCATTTTTTTTTTTAATTTGGTTTTGAAATTTCTAAGTCTTAAGAGTCAATGAAATAGAATGATTTGGAAGTAGGAGCTGGAGAGATGGTTCAGGGGTTAAGCCTCTGCCTCAAAAGCAACAAATCCTGAGTTTAGTTGCTGGATCCCTCCAAGAAAAAGCCAGGCAGAAATGGCAATGGCCTGCACTTCCAGCCCTAGAAGGTGGAGCCTGGCAAACTCCAGGTCAAAGCAAAAATGAGGTATCACAATCCAGGGTAATTTCCAAAGTCACTCTTGAGTCCTCCTCAGGCACACACAGTGCTCTCTGATACAGGCAGACAGATATGCGCACACCCACACCACACCACACACACACACACACACACACACAGATACATATGCAAATACTTTTTAAAAAAGAATAATTTGGAAGTTCACAGTGCTGGGCCTGAAGTGGAGCTCATATGAATCTGAGAGAGACAAGCAAGAGGACAGAGGGAAGTACATATACAATAGATAGACTCCACCTTGTGCCTTGTTTCTGAATTGTTGAGTTTCTGCACCACCCACTCAAAGTCTGTTTCTGGTGCCCCAGCCACACAGTACTTACGTGCTATGTCACTGAAGAAGTATCCTCATGTGTGTGCACAGTTGTGACTGTCAGGAAAACATTCGTTCACTGCATAGCAAGTATGTGGCCCAGCCATAACACCTGCACAGGAATGACCTCAGTTACACATCAGCCTGCGGAGAGCACTTGCACAGCATTCTTCCTGTACCTTTGGCCAAGTACTTCATAGCAGCTTGAAAATAGTTAGGTAATGGATTGGATTTAGTTTTAATTCTGATTTTCCATTGACTGTCTATAAGACTCTGGACCAGTTTCTACTTCTTCAGAATGAAGATGGACTAAGTAATCTTTGAGACCTTCTACCAAGCTTGAGGATTTATTTATACTCTACCAAATAACTAAAAGCATGTTGTCTTTCTGTTGCTATAGCAAAATTCTTGAACAACACAAGTTAAAGGAGTGCATATTGGCTTACGGCCTCAGAGGTTTCTGTCTATTCCTACTGACTCCATTGTTTGTGGGCCTGTGAAAATTCAGTTTTTTGCTTTCTTGTTCAAGTCCCTATGTGAGAGTCCAAATTTCATTTCTTGGCCTTCATAATTTAAATTATTTAAAATCTGGCCCACTTCCAAGAGCTCCCTAGCTGACTCCTAGATGTAGGGTGTTGGGTAGGGAGAGCACCATGAGACATTAGCCAGGGCATGTTAGCACTGCCTTGGTCCCAGCCACCCTGCAGGTCCAGGCAGGAGGGCCGTGAGTTCCAAGCTGGGCTACACACTGCAACCTTTTCTCCCAAGAGAAAGACTGAGTGGAAAGTAGCTTCAGCTTGCCTCGCTGTCTAGCCAGCAATACCTTTTTTCCTCTTTTACAAGGAGAGAGGGAAAGTGTAGCACAGAGAGATCCCTGCCACCGGGGAGGTGAGTCCCCCAGCTGTGGCCGGAGTTGACAGATGCAGCACAGGCACCAGCTGTTAGCACATGGCCATAGCATGTCAGGGAAGCCAGCCAACTCGGCATCTCCAGAGTGGGTGACATGACGAGGCAGTGAAGCCATCCCTGCCATCGTCCCCTCTCAGCTAGCGCTCTTTGTGGGGGGGCACATGTACGAGAGTGGACTTGAGTGTATGTGGCAGTGGAGACCCAAGGGTGGTATCAGGAGTCATCCTGGATTGCTCTACCTCTGTACTGCTTTGCTCTGGGGTTTCCCAGGCTCTGCCTTCCAGAGTCAGAATTGCAGTTCCTCTGACATTTTTACATGGGATCTGGGGACCCGAACTCAGGTCCTTTTGCTTGGGAGGCAAAGGCTCTAAACCCTGAGCCATCTCCACAGCTCCTGTCACTATCACTTTTAATCCAGGACCTTTTCTTTGAACTCTAGGCAGCTAAATGATAATGATCTAACTTTTTTATTTTAGGAAATATTAAGAAGTCGTGATGTCAAGCCAATTATGAAACATTTGTCATTGGAATTGGAGGGTGAGTAATTTTTGCTACAATAGCTGGTAAGACACCCTGGAGTCCAAATGGCGTTGTCACATGGACTTGGTAGAGAAAGTGAAACTGTATATCCCTGAGTTGTAAGGTCCCTGAGTCCTGAGGGATGCGGGGTCCCCGAGGCCTGGGGATGCTGGGGGTCTCTGAGCCTGGGAGGTCCTGCGGACTCTGAGTCCTGGAGATGCTGAGGTCTCCAAGTCCTGGAAGGTGCTGGGGTCGCTGGGTGCTGGGAGCAGTGGCAGCAACACCCCATGCAGTGTTCCAGTGGCTCTGTGGACAGGAGCAGTCAGGCAGCAGCCCTGACCACTTTTCCACTTGTTTTCTGGAGCTGATAGTGGAAGGAGAAAGGCCCAGTACTCTGTTCAGGGAGAGGGTCACTTTCCGTGTGGATGCTGAGGGTGAGAGGCCTAGATTTGAACATAGGCAGCACAGGCAGCCTCGCCTCCATCCCCCCCCACACTCAGGGTGACCAGGTCATAGGCCCCGTGTCCCTGGCTCACTAGTGTCCTAAACTGCATGGTCATTGTACTAAAAGCTGATGTAATATTTCATCGCTAGGGACTTGCTGCTCTATTCCATTTATCGTTCTCTATGTTCACCCTGTTAATATTGGAGATACTGAAAATTAATTTCAGCAAGCTAATTCGTTATACTGTATTATACAGGGAATCGTTGTTAATCAAATAGGCCTGGGTGTAGCTCACTGACACAGCATCTGCCCAGCATATTAAAACCCTGGGTTCCTACCAAGCAGCCCAGAAAAAAACCAAGTAAAGCAGAGAGAGTACCTATCGTGATGTGCCTTGTAGGGCCTCCTGCCCACCCAGATCCGAACTCAGTGCCATTCTTCAGGACTTACCTTGTCCTTTCTGGCTCCCCAGGTTAGGAGTTATGTTTATCTGGGTGTTGAAAATGACCAGGGAAATACACCAGACAGCCATTTAATGCCTCCCTCAGATTCTGGGATGGCACCTGCTCTCCAGCTCTAACCTTGCATGGGGCAGTTTGTAGAGGGAAGTTATGTGGGTGCTAAAGGAGACAAGGCAAATCCAGAGGTGCCACCTGGTCTAGATGACTCACCCCAAGCGTGCATCACTCCCCAGAACTGTTTTTTTTAATTTTTTTATTATTTATTCAATTGTGCACGTGTGCGTGGGTAGAACCACGGACGAATTCAGGAACCACCATGGACGCCTCCACCTCCTCCTTGTTTACTCCGCCCCGGGATTCACAGACTCCGCCCTACCAGGACCGGAAACGCAGGCCGCCCCCCGCTTCTGCCCGGCGTCTATACGTGGGGTCTAGGATCCGAACTCAGGACCTTCTGCCTGTAAGGCAGAGGCTTAACCCCTGAGCCACCTCTCTAGCCCCCACTCCCCAGAACTTTTAAGCACTTTTCTGCCCTGGGCTCTGTGAGGCGTCTATCTTGCAGCTAGTGCCTGTCTACAAGACACAGAAAGAAGCTCTCCTTCTCCTCTGCTTTAGCTGTGTTAGGGAAAAGGAATCTATTGTTAGTTCAGTTGTAGGGTCTTAACAAAAAGGATTATCTTCAGAAATTCACCTATTTTTCTTTTTGCTAGATTTCTCATACCATAATAAAGCTATCCTCCTTTACTACTTGAAACCAAAATTCCGTATCTCACATAAGGACTTATGGTTTCTAAACATTTTTGTTACAGGTGAAGAGAAGGTATATTGCAGTTGCTTTTCTTTCTATTGCTGCGAGACAACACTCACTCATGCAGCCAACTTAAGGGAGATGTATGTGGCTTATGGTTCCAGAGGGAAAATGTAGTCCATTGTGGCAGAAAAGGCATGACAGGCAGCAGAAGCTGGAGGAGGCCGGTTCAGGTTACTGCAGCCATCATGGAGGGAGAGTGCAAGGGCAAACTGGAAGCAGGGCTGGGCTATCAAACTTCAAGGCCCATCCCTTGTGACCTACCTTCCTACAGCAAGGCTCCACCTCCTAAAGGTGCGGTGACCTTCCCAACATTAATAGCAGCTGAGGATTCAAATACATGAGCCTATAGGGGACAACTCACATTCAACCATGAAAAAGTCCTAATAGTATTCTCAATAGATAGGGTAACTGATACCCCCTACTTCTTAAAAGAAATCATCCTTTTCCTACCTAGGTGTATATTACAAGATTAGACAGAAAATCCTGTGAATCAAGTTCCTTTGTAGGGATAACTTGATGGTTTAGTTAAACAGAGCAAGCACTTTTGGTGAATAATTCTCAGTTTGTTTCCCCTTCTTTAGATTGCGAACGTTGTGATACCAATCTGTCCTATAACTATGCATGGGTCCTTGCCAATACATGTACAGTTAGGAATTTGTTGCCATGACATTTTGTGGTATGGTGAGATCCTAACCTCTTTTCAGGGCAGAGACTTTAAGTGCACAAAATAAAATGGAGGAACACAAAAGGATTTTATATTAAAATAAAGTTGTAAAGTTTCTTACAATGAATCTATGACATTGTGGTATTTCTCTGCTAGTATAATGAATAAAATATGCATATATCTGAGAATTATGTGCATCATTGATGCTTCTAGATATCTGTGTTAGCTACAGCACAGTATAAAAAGATGTCAAATTTCTGTTGGTGATAGAATCACAGGTACTTTTCATATTTCTATAATTTATTTTTTTAATTTTTTTTATTATTATTATTATTATTTATTCAACTGTGTGTATGTGTGCACGCGTGTGTCTGTGTGTGTGTATGTGTGTGTCTGTAGAACCACGGACGAATTCGCGAACCAACATGGATGCCTCCACCTCCTTCTGCCCTGGGATTCACAGGCTCCGCCCTACCAGGACCAGAAGCGCAGGCCGCCCCCGCTTCTGTCTGGCGTCTATACGTGGGATCTGGGATTCGAACTCGGGACCTTCCGCCTGCAAGGCGGAGGCTTTAACCCCTGAGCCACCTCTCCAGCCCCATATTTCTATAATTTATTAACAGGAGCTGATGTTTTTCTGTTAAATTTTAGTGAAAAATAAATAAAGATGTCATTTCTTTTTCACTCAAATTCACAACGACCTTGAGTTTTGTTATAGACCTTGGGGAACAAGTAACAGACCAGATGGGCGAAATCATAGTGGACCTTCACCTCGCCCTGACTCAGACAGCGGAGAAAAAGAGGTCCACATTCATGGAAGGCCTGTAGCCAGTCGGCCTCTTCCTTCTCTTGGGCCTGGTGGAGTCAACCATAGTGACCACAGTGGTGTTTTATAGCTGCAGCAGCACAAGCTGTTTGAGTCTGTGTGATATAGAACCCTGAGAAGTTTTGAAAGAATAAAAGAAATTAACTGTCAACAAGTATCTGTACTTAAGGTCTTTGTGTCCAGTCCCTTCTCAGCTGGCATGTGCCGCCTCCTCCTCCTCCACTCACTTCCTGCCAGCATATCAGAGTATCCATTAACACACACGATTTTGATTTTGCTTACAGGAAAAACCAACATCTTTAAAAACACATTCTTTTTTTGTAAACAGTTAACATTATTTCAGATATCCTTTCCTAAGAAGATCATGTGAGATCGTTCCATGTTTTCCAGTGTCTTCCTTGTGTCTAGTGGCTTCTAAAGTCTAATGTCATCAACTTCATGTTTTCTTGGTTCAGCGTGACAAATGGTGGGAAGACCACACTGGCTAAGAACTTGCAGAAACATCTTCCGAATTGTAGCATCATATCTCAGGATGACTTCTTCAAGGTACCTGTAAAACTTCTTAAACGATGTATGTGGCACAAAAATACTTAATAACAAAGTTAATTGAATTATATCCAAAATACTTTTCACTGAAAGGCCATTTGTAGAATGGACTCGGTGCAGTATCACTGTATTCCCACTAGATGGCGCCCTATGTCAGTGCTAATCTCTGATTTTACTTAAAGCATTTACTAAAGATTTTAGTTTATAATTACATTATTTCTGCCCTACATACTGTATTGATGGGTATTTTTTTGTTTTTTTTTTCAGCCAGAATCTGAGATAGAGACAGATGAAAATGGGTTTTTGCAGTATGATGGTGAGTAGATTTACTTGTAAAACATTTTCTTTTTCAAATCCGCAGAACTTTATTCTGTATTAAGATAGTTTGAAATGCATTTAAATATATTGCTGTGCTTTGAGCTTGCCTGCCTTCTAATTCTCTGAGGCAATTCAACTATTTGAAAAAATAGACTTTTTTCTCATATTTTTATTTCAAGCTGAAAACTTTGGAAGGACAGAGTTTTCTTCTGAATGTAGCATAAGGTAGGTTGCCCTCCGCCCACTGTCCCTGACCTGGGCAAGCCTGACTGACCGTGCCTGCCTCCCTCCACCTCATGCTGCCAGCCAGAGCGTCTCACCTGCAGCAAACACTTGCACTTTCAGCTTTCCTTCCTGGGGGTCCAGCCAGCAGGAAGTGTGTTTGTTTTCTTAACTGCTCAGAAAGCCTTGGAGTGTTTTTTAGAGGGGATCACTTCATTCCTAGCCCCACAGCAGCTAAACATAACATATAGTCTATGTCTTATTCCGATTCCTTGCTGCTTTTTATGATAGGATATTAGTCATACTTATCCAGACTAGCAGAAGGCACTATTGTAAGAAATCATGCTCTTTTTTTTTTTTCCGTTCATACAAAGTTAACAGGTACACCGGTACCCTCCCTCCCTCCACCTCCCCTTGACCCCCCTGTTCCCCTCTCCTCTTCCCCCTCCCTCCCCATCTCCTAGTGCTTCCCCCCCCAGTGGCTCCTCCCCCCATCCCCAGAGCATCCTTTACTGTGCATGCCAAACTCTCCTCTGGGCCCTCCTCTCCAGTGAGGTGCAAGGACCCAGTGGTATTTCCCAGAACCCTTTCCTGTGTTCCCCTTAAGCTTAGGAACACTACTGTGACTGTCAGTCCCTAGCCTCCAAGGATCCTAGTGCCTTTAGTCCATGCTAGACTTTGTGGGGTCAATAATGTGTTGGACATAGCGCAGGTCATGCAAAGTCCTATTACGATTGCTTCAGCCCTAGCTTGTGTGGAGTATCTTGCATATCATTGCTCCTCCCATCCTTGTGCTCTTACAATCTTACAGCCCCCTCTTCTACAAATTTCCCTGAGCTTCAGGATGGGGAGAGATTAGGCTGGCCTAGTTCCAGGTGGTTGATATAGAGTCTCTGATGCTCTGAATTATGGTTTCTTGATTTTTTTTTCAGTTGTGCTGCTCCTGCAATGCCCTTGGCTCCATCCTGATGGGTATTGGATGTCACCCCCTGGCCAGAGATAAAAACCTGTTAAATTAGAGTCTTGTTATAAGAGTATATTCAAAGGTAGATGGAATAAAAGTAGGAGACTGCGGAGAGAGAGGGGTCAATCACCCATTTGCAAAATGGTTACTTTCTACCTGGCAGCCTATATGCCCTCTTCTTCTGGTGAGATCATACCCCATCAGTTGCAAATGATCAGGAAGGAAAGTCTGTGAACTTAACCAGATGTCTCATTACTTACTTGCAGTCCTTGATGGAGGCCTATTTTCTCTGCTGTAACATGGTCCCCTCTCTCCTTGTTTCTGGTAGGGCCCTCCTTCCCCATCCCTCCTGTTTATAATCTTTACAATTACTGTAGGTATTACAGAGATTTGTCTTTGAGTGTCTCTAAGTGGGTTTGGTACTAGGATCCACCTATTAGGGAGTACATATGGCGCCTAATTTTCTGTGTCTGGGATACTTCACTCAATATAATTGTTTCTAATTCCATCCATTCCCAGCAAATTGCATTAATTCATCATTTTTGATGGCTGAGTAGTATTCCATTGTATAAAAGTACCACATTTTCCTTATCCACTTGTCAACTGTTGGACATTTGGGCTGATTCCATGACTTTGCTATTGTAAACAGTGCTGATATGAACATGGTCATGCTTGTGCTATCGAGGTGAATTTTTGCTGTATGGGGGGTTATTCCCAAAAGTGGTATAGCAGGGTCATATAGCATTTCAATCTTTAACTTCTTTAAGAATTGCCAGACGGCTTGCCAGAGTGGTTGTATGAGCCTGCATTCCCACCAGCAATATAGGAGAGTTCCGCTCTCTCCACATCCTCTCCAGCACTTCGTGTTGTTTGTATTGTGGAAGAAATCATGCTTCTTAATGTAACTTCTGACACATGGTGCTCTGGGAGAGATTCCTGATTCACTCTGTTCTTGTGTCGTGACAGTCCTGGTGTGTTCTTTCTTCTCTTCCTCTCTTCCAGAAACCAGAAATATTTTTATGAAGCCTTGAAAAACTGATTTCAACATTGACAAAGAATTAGTATTCCTATTTATTAGGGAATTCTTGCAAACTTCTTTTTTTTTTTTGTACTTATAAAACAAATTTTTTTTTATTATTATTATTTCCGCTCATACAAACTTAACAGGTACACCGGTCCCCTCCCTCCCTCCACCTCCCTCCAACCCTTTTGCTCCCTGCTCCCCCTTCCCCCTCTCTCCTCCCTCCCATCCCCCAGTGCCCCCCCCCAATACCTAGAGCATCCTTTAATGCGCATCTTGCAAACTTCTTTAAAGCAATAGTCCCAATAGAAAAATGGTAGAATGTGAACATGCTACTCAAAAAACAGGTTATTCGGGGACTGAGGAGATAGCTCATTGGTTAAAGCCTTTGCATAGAAACAAAAGGACTTGAGTTCACATCTCCAGATCCCACATAAAAATGCCTGCCGGAAATGGTGACAGCCTGTAGTTCTGGCCCTGGAAGACGGAGTCTAGGAAACCCCAGAGTAAAGAAAAAGGAGGAAGAGTATTCCAAGATGATTCCCTGTGTTATCCTTGGGCCTCCACAAGCGCATATACTCAAGTGCCCTCTTGTGTCATGTTGTAGCCCTGTGTAACGGTTACTCTTAACTATTGCTGTGAGAGAGCACCCAAAATCGATCAACTTAAGAGAGAAAGGGAGGTTTATTGAGCTTACGGTTCCAGAGGGAAAGTACAGTCTCTCAAAGCAGAGGCGGCATGGCTGGCTGGCCAAAGCTGGAAGAGGCTAAGTCACTGCAGGCATCTTGGAAGCTGAGAGCTGCAGACTGCTTGCTGCAAATGCAGACTTCTCCTGAAGGTAGGGTGGGACTGATCCACCTCAAGGTCCACCCCTTGTGACTGCTTTCCTCCAGCAAGGCTCCACCTCTCAAGGTGCCATGACCTTGCCAAACACATGAGACTGTGGGGATCACATTTCAAACCATAACACCCTGGTACATTCTTTCTTCTCTTCCTCTCCTCCAGGAGCTAGAAATATTTTTATGAAACCCAGAAAAACTGATTTCAGCATTGACAAAGAATTAGTATTCCTATTTATTAGGGAGTTCTTGCAAACTTCTAAAAAGCAATAGTCCCAAGTTGCCAGAAGAGCACTTTGTTCTCATTTACTAAGAAGGAATTTTAATGCAGCAATAATGATCTGATGATATGTCTTAAAGCAAAAACCCTCATACACTTTACACAGAAGTATAAACTGATACAACATATATGTCCCAGGCACCTAAAATGTTCATGCCATGAGCTCATGTATTTTACATGAAGAAATCTATTTTTAGGGAAAAAAATTGAACTTTTCAGGTAAGTATAGAAATTCAGAGTAAGTTAAGGTATACTCAGCATTTTATAAACACTAAAAGAATAGTATAAAAATGATATACAGACTAGGTGGCTTACACAACACTGTTCTGAAAATTGGAGTCTGAGATGAAGGTGTGAGCAGGGTCTGCTCCTTCAGAGGGATATTGGGGTTGGGGAGGGGGTTCCATGCGTCTCTCCCAGCTCCCTTTGCCAAACACGCTCTGATGTCTGCTGCATCACCCAGTCTTGCCAGTACCTTCACATAGCATCTCTCCATGTAACTGTGTCTAAATTTCCTCTTTTTTTTTTTTTAATCTTTTTTTTTTTCTCAAATTTCCTCTTAATAAGGACATCAGACCTATCCACGTAGGTGCCTGGCCTGCTTCTTAGCTAGTTAAAATGACTTCATAAATGTATGTCCACATAGCACATAAGGTCATGCGTATTCCAACATGCTTGAGGTTGGGAACTTAAGTGAATCTGTACAGGGTGGGGTGGGGAGTGGGGGTGGGAGACATTGTGTGGCATTTTTCCTCCCTGCATAACATGATACCATCTTAGACTGTGTTCTCTGTCTAACCTAAGGAGGATTCCTGTAGTCATTTGAAACAGTGTATCTGGAGGAGGCTAAAGTAAATAGTTTGTTAGCTTTAGGACATTCCTGAAATTAACAGGATTCAGGGGGTGGGGGCTCCCCAAGGTAAAGTAAAGAACTAAGCAACCGCAGGGAGCGGGAGAGAAGAGGAGACTTCCCCAGACAGCAGAAAAGTCTGGAGACTCCCCTGAGTCATAGAAAGCTCCAGGGTACAGCTTCCAAGTCTCGCCTGTGTTGAGCTTTTTGGTGATGCAGCTGCTGTGTGAATAATCCCAGGAAACTTGTTGGTTCGCCAAGTTGCCCTTTGGTCTGTGTAGAATCCATATCTGGGATGAAGAGGCGCTTGTGTGGTATCTCCATAGGCAAAGTCACCCAACAAGGGACGCCATTCTATTCAGAGCACTTAGCAACTAATGGAACTTCAAACAAAATTTGTAAACAGTGTAAAATTTAAACAAATGAACACATAGATCAACAGAAGTGGATTGACATGTGCAGAGACATAATCACAGTGAACTGAATTTGTGTTCCATGGAGAGGAAGTAGGAAAGAACTGAGGGTTTGAAAATTAGGTCATACTTTTTAAATTACTTTTTATTAAGGTTGTGTTTAATTACAAGGGAGACTGATAGAGAAGCAGAGCTGCACACATAGGACGCAGCACATGGGGGCCTGAGGACAGCTTCCTCTGCCTGGTCATTCCATGATCATATTCAGGGCGCCAGGCTTGCGAGCGGGAACTTTTACCTGCTGAGTCACTTCACCAGCCCTTAGGTTACTTTTCAACATTTTTCTTTATGAAAATTTCAAATATACACAGCAATGGGCAGCAAAGTATAACGGACACAAAAGTGATGAGCCCTCAGCTGATCATGGTTCATAAGACTTCTCACCACTTCCTCTTGCATTGTTGCAAAGTGAATCCTGAGTGTCATAGCGCTTTGTCTAAAGCAAACACGTTCTGTGGGTTGAATCACCACAGAAAATATTTGCCCTGCCCACCCCCCTAGAAAATATTTGTAATTGAGTAAATAGCAAACGTCTGAACTAGAGTGCTTCTGAGTCTGCAATCCAGCTGAAGAGAACTGCAAGTGCAAGGCCAGCTTGGGCCGTGAGGTCAGAGGCCACCTGGGCAACTGAAGTGAGAATATGCCTTAAAAGAACACTCAATTGACCTGAGGCAGGAGAGATGACTCAGTTGACAAAATACTTTCCAAGCAAACATGAGGCACTGAGTTCAGTCCCCCTCAGAACCCACGGAAAAAGCTGTGGCATGTGCCTGTGTCCCTAGCGTGTGGGGAGTAGAATCAAGCATTGACTAACTTAGCTGAATTGGTGAGGTCTAAGCTCAGTGAGAGCGCCTGCCTCAAAAAAATAAGATTGAAAGCAACTGAGGAAGATGCCTAGGGTCAGCTTTTGACTTTCATGTGTTCAGATATATGTGCATGTGTTCACATCACACACAAACACAGTAGAATCTAACTAGGGATGTAACTCAGTGATAGAGATGCTTGCTTAGTATACACAAATTGTGTGTTTATTCCCCAGCACTGTAAGAATTTTTTGTTTTGTTTTTCATCTACAGAAAAGAGTTGAAGCAGTAGTTAGCCGCATATTTTGACAGTCAAAACTGGAAATAGGGCTGGAGAGATGGCTCAGGGGTTAAGACTCTGTCTCGCAACCAGAAGGTCCTAAATTTAGATCCCAGGTCCCATGTAAAAAAATGACAGGCAGAAACGGCGGCGGCCTGCACTTCTGACCCTGATGGGCAGAGCCTGGGAAATCCCGGAGGGAAACAAGAAGGAGGTAGAAGTAATCCAGGCTGATTCTCGAAGTCACCCTTGGTCTTGGTCCTCCACAGGGACACACACACAGTACCCTCTGATACACACACACACACACACACACACACACACACACACACACACACACACATTAAATAAAAAAGATTTAAAAAAAAAAAAAACTGAAAATAGTGACAACTTGTCCATTACAGTTTACTGAACATTTGTTTATATTCCTGTTTTCCCATAATAAGAATGTTTCAGACACACTGCTTTTTCAGTATTAAATTAGTTTCAATTGGGCATTTAAAGTACTGGTTTTAGATGTTAGAAGAATTGAAAAAAAGGTATTATTTTAGATATCCACAGAGTCCTGGACATACTCATCACAAAAAAGCTAAATCATAACAAAAATTTTGCTTATGTTATATTAATTTCATGGGTTTGTTTGTTTGTTTGTCTTAGTGCTTGAAGCGCTTAATATGGAAAAAATGATGTCAGCCATTTCCTGCTGGATGGACAACCCAGGAAACTGTTTGGGACCCGTTACAGGGGCAAACGCCAAAGAAATTTCCATTTTAATCATTGAAGGTTTCCTTCTCTTTAATTACAAGTAAGCCTCCCGCTATACTACCGACTTCAGTGAATTGGGGGGAAAAGCCCTGTGAACTAAATATGCTGTTATTGTAGGCCACTTGACAACATGTGGAATAGAAGCTATTTTTTGACCATTCCATATGAAGAATGTAAAAGGAGGAGGAGGTAAGTTTAGAAACCATCTTAGGGGCTGGAGAGGTGGCTCAAGGGTTAAGCCTCTGCCTCGCAGGTGGAAGGTCGTGAGTTCGGATCCTAGACCCCACGTATAGATGCCAGGCGGAAACGGGGTGGCCTGCATTTCCGGTTCTGGTAGGGCAGAGCCTGTGAATCCCGGGGCAGAGTAAACAAGGAGGAGGTGGAGGCATCCATGGTGGTTCCTGAATTCGTCCGTGGTTCTACACACACACACACATACATACATATGCACACACATACATACGCACAATTGAATAAATAATAAATAAAAAAAAGAAACCATCTTAGTGCATTGCTATTCAAAAGTTGAAACATAGGGACAAAGGAAAGCAATGTTATTGTGATGGTCATTTTTCAAGCAAGGGAGATTTTAACTGTTTTACTCAATGGTTGCCATGTGGTGTAGTACACAGGACTTTTCTAAGAAAAGTAGGTATCAGCCTGATGGGCTCTTTTCTCCTTAACTTCTGTTCTGCTGTAGCTACAAAGAACACCCAGTTTCCCTTGCTTGTACTTATACTTGCCTCTTTGTTCTCTCAGCAAATACAAGAAGTAGGGAAAGGCTAATTCTGAATGATGGTGAATTAAAGGGTGAATTTTTGGATTATAGAACCAAATCCATTTTGCTGCTATTGCATATAAAACAAGTCACTCCTTTAGGTCTTTATGTTCTTTTAGATCTGACTGCTTTTCTTATCTTGGCTATGATTCATTTACATCATCAATTGTCTGTACCAACATAAAGTTCCCTTTGCGCCTTTCTAGTACAAGAGTGTATGAGCCTCCAGACCCTCCAGGGTACTTTGATGGCCATGTGTGGCCCATGTACTTAAAGCACAAACAAGAAATGAAGGACATTTCCTGGGAGATTGGTAAGTGTCCTCTCTTCCTCCATTTTGTGTTCTTTACTTCCATTTGCCCCCAAGTACAGAAATGCCTTGGGAAATGTTTTTCTCAAGAAGTTCATAAAAGGACACCTCCCACATGCATTCTCCTGTGCTGCAACGAGTACCACTGGTTTGTTTCTCTGGCTGTCACCTGACTTGTCAAGTTTCTGGACAATCGTTCATTCATCCGTCCTTGCCTAAATGCTACCCCCAGAGATGGCAGGCAGAGAAAGCAGACCCAGCCCTACCTTCATGCAGCTAGCAGTTCGTCAGGGCACAGGGTTAGGGGCACGAGCCATGGGGGTGCACTGACAGCAAGCTTGTTTGCAGAGTGGGGGGAAGGAAGAGGGGGAGATGGAAGGGGGTTGCACAATCCCAGGGATGCAGAAATCTTCTTCAAAGAAACCATTTGTGGGCTGGGGAGATGGCTCGGTGGTTAAAGCCTTTTCCCTGAAAGCAAAAGCATCTGAGTTTCCCCACATCCACGTAGAATTGCCAGATGGATATGGTAGTAGCCTGCAATTCCAGCCTTGGAAGGTGGAACTTGAAAATCCTAGAGCAAAGCAGTAAGGGGGTACAGCAATCTAGATGATTCCTGATATTACCCTTTGGGCCTGCAGAGGCACACACTCTCAAGTGCCTTCTTATACGCATGCCCCCACACACGTGCAGCACCCATATGCAAAACACACACACACACATGCACAAAAAATAACCAAAATTAAAAGTACTCGTTTGTAAACTCAACTCTGATGAGTTTAACTAGACAAAAGGGGGGGCGAGGACACATGGAGTGGGTGTAGGGGAAATGATGTCTTCCTAAGTTGGGGAGAGACAGAAAAAGTCAGCAATGAGAAGTCATGAGCAGTCCCTGAAACAAGCTGGTGTATTTGTGGCAAAAAAAAAAAAAAGCAAGGAAGGAGCTGACGCTGGTGGCGCAGGCAGGGGTCAGACCCTGCAGGGTCAGTGTCCTGAGAACTGGAAGCTCTCCACGAGCGGCTTTAAACATCTTTATACATACAGAGTCTTTCAAGCTCAATCCTTCACAATCTGAAGGATGGATGTAGAGGATATGTTACTGGACACAAGTACTCCATAGAAATGGGGGATGAAGGAGATATGAAGGGTTGTGAAATCAAGGTGTTAGAGGTGATGGACACCCCTGAAACTAGCAAGTTCTATTTCAGGGGAAATGAAGAAGTTGCAGATCTGGGAGGAAAGACTGATAGCGTGTCTTTGAGGAAATGACTGTGAGACGCTGAGCCGATTCAGAGGTGATGTGACTATGTGGGCATGAGATCTCTGGAATGCCAGGCTTGGGTGCAGAAGGTGGCAAAAGACTGCTGCAGAAGAAAGAGGAATCAGATTGGCAGCTTTCCAGAATAAAGGCTTATCCACTCATGACCCCCGGTGTAGGTCTTCAAAAGGAGCTCTTCAAAAGGACAGTCTATTCCCAAGTTGTTGATGGGGCTTCCGGCTGCCCACTGGCCAGCTTGGTTCCCCTCTTACACCCCCCCCACCCCCCCACCCCGGTCTAGAACGTGTCTCACCCCGTCCTTGCTCTGCTTGAGCATCTGACATTGTTTCCAGCTCTTTGGATAAAATCTGGTCAGACCGCAAGGCCACTCAGGATAAAGATACAGCCTTTCTGCAATTCCGATGGTCTCTCTGCTGCCCTGCTAGCCACGCATGTCCCTCAAGCACCGTGTCATACTGAGACTTTCCCACCTTTAATGTCTTCTGACCAAAGGGTCCTTTGTTTCTTCTTTTTAGGGTGCACACTGATGTGTTTGCATATGTGTATACAAGAAGGTGTTTCAGTGTGTGTGCCTATGGAAGCCTAAGAGGATCATCCTGGGTTGACCTACCTCCTTATTATTTTGCTTTGGGGTTCTCCAGGCTCTGCCTTCCAGGGCTGAAATTACAGGCCACCACCATGTCCATCTAGCATTTTTTACATGAGATCTAGGGATCTGAACTCAGGTTCTTTTGCTTGGGAGACAAAGGCTTTAACTTCTAAGCCACCTCCCCAACCCTGGGTCCTTTGTTTCTTTTAATTGTACTTTGTATCTCCAGAGGTGCTCGTGCTAGTTTTATTTTAAAGTACATGTCTTTAGGCCTGGAGAGTCTGCTTCAGTTGTGGCAGAGCACAGTGACCCATGCTTTGAATGTTCCCCTCGCAATCTCAATACATGAGCTGACTAGTTCCCTTCAGCGACGCTTCAGAGCAGGGCCTCTCCATCAGCTCGTGTGACGTTTTCTCGGGTGGTATGAACAAAGGTGTGCGGGCACTGATGGCAGATTGCAGGCACTAACTACCCACGTCAAGGCATCAGTGCCTTTATTGAGGTTACGTACAGGAATGTGGTGACTCTAAATCATCTCTGTCACCAAAAAACCTGCTTTGGTTTCTCAGATAACAATCCAAAAATGCTGCATCTCTAGAGCTTCCTGCTACCGTGCATGCAGCACTGTGGGTTGGTACTGCTTACAGAACCTCAGGGAGGAGCCTTAGGGATCTTTAACTTTCAGAAACTTCCTGAGCCTAGTAACCTGCATTTACTTCCTGGGCCTTATGTGTTCCCTTTACTTCCTCATGAGCTGCCATCCTTCCTCCCAGGAGTGTTTCCATTCAACGCCAAAGGCGTAGGGTTACTTAGTTCTTTCTTTCCTTCCTTCCTTCCCTCCTTCCTTCTCTCTCTCCTTCCTTCCTTTTCTTCCCTTTTTGTTTCTTCATCTCTCTCTCTCTGTCTCTCTCATTTTTCTTTTCACTTCTTCCTTCTCTTCCTTCCTTTTCCTTTTATTTTCAGAGTAGCAGTGGGATTTTTCTGTAAAAAACCACAACTCGACCTTTCTTACCTAGCCATGATCTGTTTCTTTGTTTTATTGTCATTTCTTCTAAGTTATAGTTCTAGGTTCTTGATTCAAATCTCTTGGCATTTACAAGAGATTCCAGGAGCTAAAAATAAATATCCTTTATTAATCATCCTATTAGCATTTTGAACTGCTATCTTCCCTTTTCTCAGTTTACCTAGATGGAATGAAATCCGAAGAGGAACTCCTTTCACACGTATATGAAGATATAATGCAAGAATTAACAAAACAAAAATGTAAGTATGTCTGTCAAAACAGATGTGGAAAAGAAGAGTCAGAATAAAGGCTCATACCTAGCCCGGAGTGACTGTTCATAGGTACCCAAAAGTGTTGGTCCACATGTACCCTAGAGTGATAAAGTTCATGCACACCCAAGAATGATGGTCCAGAGGTACTGAGGAGTGGTTAGTTGCGGGAATGCTAACAAAGAGTAATGGTCTTTGTTCATTTAGTGTCCATTTGGAAAACTGATTGGTTAATCAGATTTTCTTTTCCTTTTGGTCCTGCTGGAGATTGAACTTCAACCCTTGAGCATGATAAGCCAACATCTCACTGCTGAGCCACAGTTTCAGCTGCTAGATGCTTTTAAAGATGAATATGTTTACCCTCTGTCACATCTCTTTGGTTTTTTGTTTGTTTTGTTTTGTTTTTTGCGTATTGTCGGTGTGGGTATGTATGGAAGAAAGCACTGTGTGTGTCTGTGGAGGCCCATGGATGACTTCAGAATCATTCTGAATTGTTCTGCCTCCTTATTGCTTTGTTTTGGGGTTTCCCAGCCTTTGTCTTCCAGGGCAGAAGCTCAGACTACTGCATTTCCATATGGCATTTTTACATGGGATCTGGGCTCCAAATTTAGGTCCTTTTACTGTAATCCCTGAACCGTCTCTCAGTCTTCTGTCACATCTCTTCATGATGTATTGATTAATTTAAATTTTTAGAAAATGACTGATCCAGTAGGCGTAAAATGCTATTTTAAAGTGTCTAGAACTCCTTTTATACTTTGCTCCCTTCAATTTTCTTAAAATTTCTGTTTTGTACATTCCTCAAAAATAATCACAAGATTTCAGAATTTCATCATCGAGTTTTTTAAAGTTATCATATCCCAGGACTTCTCCTGAAAGGTAGAAGTTCAGCCGAGTCTGACTTCAGCAAGCAGAAAGTACAGAGTGGCAGTAGCTCCAGGCTCAGCTGGATTAAGGGCTCAAGCGGTGTCCTTTGGCTCGGCCGCAGTTCTTGAGTTTATTTTGAAACCAGGCTCACTCCTCTCCAAGGCCTCATGATCTGTCAGCATCCTTCTTGCAGGGCTGTCAGCCCAGTGTGAAGTGATAGCTTAACCTTCTCAAGACTGTGCCTTAGTGGACAGCCTTTGGAACTGCATGTCAAGTACATGGAGTTCCTTGTGATTTTCTACTACTTCTTCATAGATAAAATATTCTTCATTCTAAACAGGCTTGGTAGTTTTGTTTGTTTTGTGACGCTGGGGATTAAACCCCAGCTTCACTCGTGCTAAGCACACTGTCTCCCATTAAGCTCTATTCTCAGCCTTAACCAGGTTTTTACTTTTCTAATTATTTTTAATTTCATTGTTTTCTTTTAGAGTTTATACATGAGTACAATTAATTGGTATTTTCACACCTTAATCTCCAATCCCATCCCCCCTCCTTTCCCATGATAACCTTTCTTCTTCCCTACCAGTCTTGTTCCTGTTTCCATGTCTTTTCACATGTGCGGCCCACTGAGGGTGTTAAAATTTCCTGTTTAGGAAAAAAAAAAAAAATTTCCTGTTTAGGGCAAGCAGTCCATAGTCACTTATTTTCTGTACTTTCTTATTTTCAGTTGTGACTTTCTATAATCAACACCTTCCATTTTCTGTATTCAACATCTTCCATTGCAAAAGGAAGCTTCCAGGTTCAGTGCTCCTCTAATCTATGGATATAATGATAAATGTTTAAAAAGCAATTTGATACAGTATCTTTGTAACTAAACCTGAATAGTTTATACCCCTACAGTGCCTGTGTGCTCCCCTTTCATAGGTTCTTGGCCTGGTTTACAATACCAGGAATGTGTTTCCTGCTGAGAAATGGGCCTTAAATTGGATCAGAAAGCAGTTGGTTACCCCCTTAACAATCGTGCCACTATTGTACTGATGGACACCTCTTGCCAGGTTAATTGATATTGTAGCTCGTAGCTTCCACAGGTTGATGAGACTGTTAAATGGGTTTTTAAAAAGTAATTTCCCATTTAGCTGAGCTGAAAACCCCAGAGGAAGATTTGCATTTGTCCTTCTTTGACTTCCCAACCCTATCACTGTGGCCATCACTAAATCATGTATCCCCAGCCTGTAAACAAAGGCCCCAACCAAGACCTGATTTGTAAGGTTTCTCAAAGAGAGATCAGAGAGAAACCAGAAGATAAAGAAAATGTCTACTGCGACAACAGAACTCTAGGTCTGGCTCTTCTTCTGGGAGTGTTGTGTGTGCCTGTGCTTCTAGTCCCAGTGCTGAAGAGGCCGAGGCAGAAGAATCCTGAGTAAAGCTAGGCTCAGCCGCACAGTGACACCCTGTCTGCAAAACAGAAAGATGCATGTGGCTGACAAAGGTAAATGCAGTGGTCAGCTGAAAAGAAGACAGACGAGCCTCTGCAGCCACGAAGATTAGAACAGACTCTGGGTGAGAAGAAACTGCTCTGATCTATGCATCATCATCCAGTAAGGATTGGGTTTTCTTATGTTTTCAGCAACACCTCCCTGACCCAAGCTGGGGCCGTCCATGGTTCTAAACATTCTTGATTTCAAAGTCAGCTCCTCGTGAAGGCAGGAAGAAATTTAAGGGCCATTTTAAAGTTTCTTCCAGTACACAGAATAATATTTGCCAGCAGTACTTGCCCACCCCTGTTATCTGTCACTTCGGTAGAGGCCAGGTTTCCCAAAATGAAGCCTAGGAGCCCAACATGAGTAGATATGATATGGGGGTGACATGAGAAGCCCCTCTTTCGTAGATGAGAACCCCTGAGTCAGAGCCACTCTTCTGAGATTACATCCTCTTCCCAATCCAGTGAGAGGCTTTGGGACATTGCAGCTTGGTACCTCTGTCTGCTCAATAGTGGCCAACACTCAGGTCCGATTCTCCTTTAGTGACTGAGTCTTACACTGAAGTTTGCCTTTAAGATCCACTTACCAATAGGGATGGAAGGAGTTTCGGTCATGTGTTTCAAATAAAGTGAACCCCTCCCACTCCAGATCCTGCTTTGGCCATCTGTCACGAGAGCCAAAATAGTTGATGTGTTGTAGTAAGTGCCCATGTGTGGGTGAGGCCTCCCCTACTCCTTGCCTGTGTCCTACAGGTAGATAAGAAGTATTCGTCTTAAGGCCATCTGGTTTCTCTTCTGTAATGCATGTGGGAATGGGAAGAAGGAACAGGAGAGAGAGATCTTAGAAAAGATAAAATTGAAACCAGATCCACTTTTCCTCCAAGATTTATGTCTGTTGCATGAGTAGGTTACTGTGTTATTTATAGTAACCCATCACCTTCCTGGTTTTTCCAGCCAGAAGGAGCCTCAGCATAGCCTGGTTTTACCCTAAGCCTGGGGCTGAGCTAGCTGTGGTAGCCTCGCCAATGTGTCAAATGCCAACTCTTCAGGTCTTCTCTCATCTGCTAAACCTGTTCAGGAAATCTTCCACTATAAAAATGTAAAATCATAGTAATAATAGTGATAGGTAAATAAGAAGATTGAATGTTATTACTGAGGTGATAAATGACCCAGGAGAGTGGAGCTATGAAATTATGCATGCAGTGCAGCCCTCATTCAAATCTGGCGCTTGAAACAAAATGAAATCATAACCTATTCTCGAGATAACAAAGCAATCTAGCCACCAGGGACATTCAAACTCCCTTTAAAAGTGTTTATTTTCTTTCCTTTGTGAAAGCACTCATTCTAAAAATGCTAATATAAGACAGGAAGGAAGAAACGATCATTTGTGATCATATCATACAAGACATCATGAGCAGGCTTGCTAATCACCATGTTTATTTCTATTTTTGAAGTTAGTGTGTAATATATTTATGTGGCTTTATAGAGTTTATTATATTGTGACATTAAATATCATTGTCATTAGAAGATTCAAGAACTCAGTCTTTTGTGCACCAAAGTGAAATCCAAGAGTTTTGACATTGGTATTCTAGTACAGAAGAGAGATGGCACATGTCTAGTACATGTGGAAGAATAAGGGTTCTCGGAATAAAAATTAATACTCAGGAGCTTCTCTTTTTATTGGTATTTTCCCACATTCAATTGGAAGTATAATTTCTGGTTATCAAATAGCATCAATGTTGCAGTCCGCCTGCATGGTTGCTGATAAATGACCATCAAACAGCTTAAGAGAACAAGGAGTTTACTTTCTTACAATAGTCCGGTTACAGTTCATAGTCCAGCTTGACGGGAGAGCACACGCCAACACCAGGGCCGAGGGAACTGGCCACCATAACAGCTGAGAGATGGACAATCCTTACTTGCCAGACCAGCATGTCTGGCCAAGTATACAGAAGGATGCCCACTCTCTCAACCAGGTCTCTGTGATTTATCCAGGGCCTAATCCCACCCACCATGGGCTGGGTCTTCCCCAGCAGCTGGACAATCTCCTTCAGTTTTGCTCTGGGCTTAACTCAACCATCAACTCTTTACACCTGTGCCCAGAGCTCAAACCCTCAAGAGTCAAGTTGACACCTGTGCTTAACTATGACAATCAATGTAATTATTTAAAAGAATAACCCAAGTTCAGGTATTATATAACCACTTGCCAACTGTTTGTATATTACATGCTAAAACAAGTCTTTAAATTGATAACTTGCTAAAAGCTATCTGGAATGTTGCCTAATGTACATGTGGCCCTGGGCTCAGTCCCCAGCACCTCCCACACATCACACACACACTGTACATGTTGGTTTTCAGAACCAGTCCTTGTTTGATCAAACTGTATAATTAATTTTATATTTTACTTATTCCAGAAATGAAATACCCCACAGAAAAGTGCTTTCTCCACCAAAATTGTACAGTGAAAATTCACTGCCTTATCCTTGAATTTCTAAACCAAACTAACTGCCAAGCTAAGCTTCCTTTAGTTAGCCAAATAGGTAAAGGCAATGCTCCTTTCCCACAGCAAGACAACATTGGATGTGTCCCGTAGCTGGCCTCCATTTCAGATAGTCTTCTTGCGGTCAAGGGATTATTATGCCATCACCAGTATCAAATATTTGGTTTCTTACAGTTTAATGCAAAGATGAGAAGTATAGGCAGGCATTGGACTCTGTGGCTGCTTGTGGAGAAGGCAGCCTTCCGTGGGCCAGGCACCCTTCTGGTCTTTGGTGGGGATCTCAAAAACCAAACTTTGGAAACTTCCATTTTTTTTTTTTTTTCTGTTTCTTCCCAAGGTTTGTGAGTAACAGTGTACAGGCGGAGCACAGGAAACTCAGAGGAATGAATCAGCCAGGATGCAAGATGCTGTGATATGGTGACAGCTCTCACGTAATGCGTGTCCACACTGAGGACAGGAACTTTCCTTCACAACTTGATCTCAGTGAGGGGAGGGCACAGATGTCACAGTCCGTGGTCTGTGCCTATATGAGTGATTGTCAGACTTCCTCTATATGAGTGATTGTCAGACCTACTATCTGTTGTGTGTGTTTCTGCGCATGTGTGTAGCTCTGTATCCAAGTTTATATGTATGTGTGTACACATACATATATCAGACACTACAAAACTATGTGCTGTGAGATGACTCCAAGGGTAAAGGCACTTGCTGCTGAGCCTGACCCCCTGAGTTCACTTCCTAGAGCCCGAAGGATGAAGGAGAGAATGACCCCTGTGATTTGTCTTCTGACCTCCACTCGTGTTATGGCATATACATGCCCACACATACAAACATAAGTAAATGTAAAATGTTAATCTTTATTTTACACAGTTTTTTCTATTTTTATATTGATTATAAGATGTTATTTGGAAAATGCTGGTTCCTGCATCCTTTCTCAATGCTGGCTACTATCAGTAATAACATTATCCAGAATGGTAATAATGACAGAATCAACAATTTGTTACAGAATCTTGAATTTTTCTGTGTTTCATTATAAGTGGATTTTCTGTTTTTTTCTTAACACCAGTGTGTCCTTTGTGTTGAGATTTTGGTACTAAATAGGATTTCCCTGTTTTGTCTGCTTTGTGATTCCTGTACCTAATGTGACAGAAACAGTTTCTTCAGTCAATACCAGGGCTTTTCTTTGCACAGGCAGAAGGTAGGAATAGTGTAATTTCATGACACCTCTTCCAGTGCTGAAATTTAAATTACTTGCTAACCAACCTTTTATTTATTAAGATCATCTCAATACTCATAAAATGTATTGTTTTCTTGGCTTGTTTGATCAGCTGTCATTATTTATAATATTCAGTGATAATTGGTGAGTGGTTTGGGTCACACACCCAAACAACCCAAATTTAAAAAAATACAAATAGTAAGGCTGGCAAGATAACTTGGCAGATAAAGTCACCTGCACACATACCTGGTGACCCCAAGTGAGTTTGATTCCTGGAGCCCACGTGATGGATGGAGCAAATCAACTTCCAAGAGTTGTCTTCTAACCTATAGCTCCACAAGCATGAATTAATCCTCCCTCCCCCCAGTCAAAAAGAAAAAACCAACCATAAACACAAAGCAATCTTGGATTCATGTGTCAAAAAGAAAAAAAATCGTAGACATAAGGCAGTCTTGGATTCATGGTTACATGGTTTCCATCAGGCCGTTTAAAAGAAAGTCAGGCATAGTAGTGCTCACCTGTGAGGCCAGAGCTAGAGGGTGGAGACGGGCAGCTTCTGGGGCTCACTGGCCACTGTCTAGCTGAACTGATGAGCTGTTGGTTCAGTGAGTGATGGAGGAGATCTAAATTGTGATTCACTAATGAATGAGAATGAGGTTTAGGCCCACCAACCTACCTTTTAAGGATAAGCTTACCCAGGAATATACGGTGGAGAGTTAGCCATTCCAATGCTGTTTCTCAGTATGGAAACCACAATTTGTGAACCACCCAGCTTGCTAGTTGTGAGGCCAGGGCCAGGCCATGAGCTCCCGCAGCACACAAGCATGGACACACTCATTTTCCCTTTCGGAGCTGAACAGCAGAGCAAGAGCCTTCCAGAATGTGCGCTCCCTCCCTCCCTCCCTCGAAGGCAGCCAGTCAAGGAGCCTGGAAAGGCCAGAGCTGTGTCAGGGGAAAGTGAAGCTTTCCGTTCTGGAGTGTTGGAGCCTGGTCAGGGAAGCAGGCCCACCATGGAGTTAGCCCTGGGGTGTGTCTGGGAGCTCCCAGAAGGGACATTTGGCCTAAGTTTGGGCACTAGCTAGCTATTCCTTCACCACTCTATCAGTGGTGGTAATGAAAGCTGCCATTTGCCTGCACATCACAGATAAAGTCACAGCCAAACAGTTTAGGGGAACAACAGGGTTATTCTATTGAATAGCTGTTCATTTACAGTTGTTAATCCAGCTCGGCAGGTCATACCAACAGGCCACACAGGATTGCTGAGAGAGGGACAGACTTCACTTGCCAAACGGCATCTGCCAAAGTAATGCCGACTTACTGAACCAGCCCCTCCATCTTACCCACCAGCCTAGGGAATAGTCCCACCCTCCAGAGACTGGGTCCTCCCACATCGATCTGAGAACCTTCTGCATGTTTACTCAAGGGCCTGCCTTAGTCACTAATTCCTTACAAATGTGCCCAGAGTCAGTCTTCAATTGTCAAGGTGACACTTGTATCTAACTATCATTGAAGAATAAGGAATAAGAATGGTCATTCTTCACTTGCAGGTAGAGACAAAAATTTTAGATGTAAAAATGTAAAAAATGTCAGAAACACAATGTCTTCCCAAAGTGAGCCTACCGTATGATTCATGCCCATGAATCCAGAAACATCTTCAATGCTAATGCTGACATAATGCTCTACTTCCAGGTGCTGGAGAACTTCGTCGTCTTCTTCAAGGTTAAAAATAAGGATTGAACTAATAGTTCATGAGAGCTCTTGAGAGAGACAAATCATTGTCCTCAGTCATGAATCCACTGCTGAGCCCAAAGTAGAGCTCCAGACAGGTTGCACAGAGGCCCTAGTTAAATTCAGTGGGCCATAGATGGAAGGAGGGCAGGAATGCAAGACAGAAATGTGCAGGAGAGGTAAATGAGCACTAGGAGTGGGGAGGGGTAAGAGTGGCCAGTGCACATAATGTATACATGTGAAGTTCTCAGTTTTTTTTTTAAGTGGGAGGGGGTAAAATGAAGACTAACACTCATAACAAACAAATTCATCCTGGCCTTTTCCTTTAAGCTTGAGCAGTTCCCATATCTTAGTATATGCCAGAATCATTTAGAAGACATATTATAATAAAATTTAGATAACTGGTGCAGGGATTACAGAGAGCCCCACAACATCCCCTCCCTCTACCCACTTTGTGAGAAAGTTATGTCTTAGACTGTTCCCACCAAAAACGGCTTCTACCCCAGTGCCTCGACTATCTCCACCTGGGATTTCTTCTAACCCAAAACCTCCACAAAGCACTTACAAATCTAACTCCTCAGGCCAGCAAACCTCTTTTCCCATGACCATCAACCCTTCATAGAATCTCACACTTTAACCTGGCTGGAGCTCCCACCCTCAGCAAGTCCTGTGAGCCTGTCAGGACACCAGACAGCCTCACTAACTTCAAGGTCAGTCTGGTCTGTAGACATCAGTTCTCATCTCCTTTCATTTTTACTTTACTTCTTTCCCTTTAACGGGTCCTCCCTACCCCCACCTGAGTTTCTGATTCTGTGGGTTAGAGTATGGTCTTAGAAATGACATTGGGTGATGGCAATACTAACAACGCAGGGAACGCTCTTTCAGTTACCATTTTACCCTGGCAGATAGCAGTGTGGAGGCTCAGAAAAGCTCACACTGAACAGATGTGATCACACTAGCCAGACATGATCTGAATTGGACGTTGGAGCAACACAGCAGGAGGAAAGGGGTTTGCTCTTTGGTCTCAGGACCTTGTTTGTCAGAAGCCTACAGAAATCATGACTTCCATGGCTCCAACTGCTGGGTATGTGGCAGACAGCAGCACCTAGAAGCCAATGGCAGTGCAGGGATACCACATTGGCAACTTTCACATGCACCCTAAAAGGTGTGGGAACAGGCAGATGGAACCACATGGTGTGATTCTTAAAGTGCAGAGTCAGGCAGGAGAGGGCTATGCATAGTAAAAACACTGAAATATGCTGTGGCCAGCACTGGAAGACCAGAAGGTAGAGATATCCTAGCCACAGCACATAGAGCTATTGATGTGAGGAGGATGGGGTGGGAGTAGATGGGAAGGAGCCACAAGGTTCTGTCTGGGGAGAAATTGTGACCAAATGGACCTTTCCCACGTGGTTTGGTCATGTCAGTCTGGACACTTGGTAGGATGTTGGGCATTCTGACTATCATAGGTACAGGAATATTACTGGTTTCTTCTGGACAGAACTCGACGATGTTGCATCCCACAGGGCCCAGAGCAGGCCCTCCAACAAGTAGTCTTCACTGGATCTTCCACTGGATTCATTGAACATCTTGCTAGCCTATATATAGATAATTTTTACAATATTTATGAATTTATATATCTTATTATATACTGTTTCCTAGAAACATAATTATTAGATTTTTAAAGTAATTGCTTTTTTTGTACATGTGTGGATATGTGTGGTATGTACCAGAAGGCGCTGAGTATGTGTGAGTGTGTGTGTGTGTGTGTGTGTGTGTGTGTGTGTGTGTGTGTGCGCGTGCGCACCAGATAAGACAGAGTGTATCTATGGAGGCCTAAGGGTGTCATCAGGAATCATCCTGATGATTGTTCTACCTCATTATTACTTTTCTCTGGGGTTTCTCAGGCTCCACCTTCCAGGGCCAAAATTGCAGGCCACCACCATTTCTACCCAGGATTTTTATATGGATCTGGGGAATCTGAACTCAGATCCTTTTGCTTATGAGGCAATGACTTTAATTTGTTCCCATTGTTGTGTAATTCTCTCTGTGGACTGAACTCAGATTTGTGACATTGTTGGGTATATTTCTCAACTGATTTATAATGAATTTGGGCTATAGCAAAATCGCTCAGCTGGTAAGGCACCTGCTTGCAAATCTGGAGACCTGAGTTCCATCTCCAGATGCCTACATGATGAAAGAGGGAACCAACTCCTGAAAGTTGTTCTCTGATTTTCGCCCATGTGGCATGGCATGCATATGTTCTCTCTCTCAATCTCTCTCTCTCTCTCTCTCTTAAAATATTTAAAGGAAAATAAATTTAATTGGGGCAACTGTATGACTTCTTTTTTTTTTTTTTCCAACTTTTGCATTGCTTATTTCTGGGATGCTAGCATGAACCATTTGTCCACAGAGGAAATGATTAGCCAATCACAAGTGCTCTTTCCGGGTCTTAACTTCATGGTAGAGCGCTTGCCAAGCATGCACAATGCCTTAGGTCCAATGTCAAGCATAATTAATCAACCAAGTGAGTGCCATTGCATATATCATACAGACAGTAGATGTTTTATAGCCAGTTTTGATGCTGTCAGTTTGACAGTTTCAAAGAGAGAGAGAGAGACAGAGAGAGAGAGAAAGAGGAAAGAAAGAAAGGAAGAAAGAAAGAAAGAAAGAGAAAGAAAGAAAGAAAGAGAAAGAAAGAAAGAAAGAAAGAAAGAAAGAAAGAAAGAAAGAAAGAAAGAAAGAAAGAAAGAAAAAAGAATGAGTGACAGACCAAAATTTTAGGGTAGAATTTCAAGTTAAAATTTCTTCTTGGGGTTGGAGAGGTGGCTCAGGGGTTAAGCCTCTGCCTTGCAGGCAGAAGGTCCTGAGTTCCAATCCTAGACCCCACGTATAGACACCGGGTGGAAGCCGGGGGGGGGGGCAGGGGGGCGGCCTGCATTTCTGGTCTTGGTAGGGCGGAGCCTGTGAATCCCCGGGCAGAGTAAACAAGGAGGAGGTGGAGGCGGTCCATGGTGGTTCTCAAATTCACCCGTGGTTCTACACACACACACACACACACACACACACACACACACACACATACATACACGCACGCATACACACACACACACAATTGAATAAAAAAATTTTATTTTTCTCTTTTAAAAGTTTTTATCTTTAGTTATTTACTTATGTTTCATGCATGCGTGTGTGTGTGTGTGTGTGTGTGTGTGTGTGTGTGTGTGTGTGTGTGTGTCTGTGTGTGTGTGTCTGTGTGTGTGTGTCTGTGTCTGTGTCTACCAGAGAGCACTGAGTATTATGCCCATGGAGGACCATGAAGGTGACTTCAGGAAATCGCCCTGGATTGCTGTGCTATTCCTTATTGCTTTGCCCTGGGATTTCCCAGGCTCTGCCTTCCAGGGCTGTAAGTGCAGGCTGCTACCATATCCATCCAGCATTTTGTACATGGAGTCTGGGGATCTGAAGTCACTGCCTCTCAATGATAGCGGCTCCATTCTCACTACCTATATGTGTACAGACTGGTAAGAAACTTCATAATTAAATCTGAGGCCTCCCCCCCACTGAGAAGCCTCCAAACTTTTGAAAATTCTATGCTCACTTCATTCAAACCTCATAGAAGCCATTTGGTAGAAGAGCTGACAATTGTAGCATCCCAGGTATTATCATAACTATTAATAAATCACAAATAACATGAAGAAGTAATGTTCACTTCCCACAGTTGAAGCCTATGTCTAGTGTTGCAGTCCGCCTGCATGGTTGCTGATAAATGACATCACGCAGCTTAAGGGAACAAGGAGTTTACTTTCTTACAACAGTCTGGTTACAGTTCTTAGTCCAGCTTGACGGAAGAGCATGCACCAACACCAGGGCCGAGGGAACTGGCCACACCATCACCACATAACAGCTGAGAGATGGACAATCCTTACTTGCCAGACCAGCATGTCTGGCCAAGTGAACAAAAGGATGCCAACTCTCTCAATCAGCTCTCTGTGATTTATCCAGGGCCTAATCCCACCCACCATGGGCTGGATCTTCCCCACCAGCTGGACAATCTCCTTCAGGTTTGCTCTGGGCTTAACTCAACCATCAACTCTCCACAACTGGGCCCAGAGCTCAAACCCTCAAGAGTCAAGTTGATACCTGTGCTTAACTATGACACCTAGTTTCACATTCAGGGTTTCTTGTGAAATCAGTAGCAGTATTAGCAATTCGGAAGCATTAATAAAGGTGATGTGTACTGCCAGAACTTCCTTTTTGATTTCAAGCAAATACATGCAGGAACTGAGTAGGGATTGCATGGAATTGTAAGAAAACCCAAGTTCCCGTTCTGTCCTCAAAGCTTGACTACAGGTGTGTCATTTAACCCCTCCAAGTCTAAGGAAACTGGATTTCCCACAAACTTGAAGTAATTCCATTCTGTCAGAACAGGCATTTGATGAAAAGGTTATCATGCATCTAGTCCCCACCTGACACTTGGCAGGTGTTCCCTATTATTAGCTTCATCTTTTACTCCCAACCCTCTTTACTTCATCCCACAAACTCCAAACTGTTCTGAAGATCAAACAACACGTTATAAAGTCATCTGAGAAACTCTAACAGGCCCTGCAAATATTAAAACTGCTCAAAGCCTATGACCACAACTAGAGGTGCGTCACTCATAGCCTTCAAGGGGGAGAGTTAATTATTACCCTTTCCCCTTCAAAGTTTCCCTTGGTACTCATTTTAATCAGTTTCATTCTATAAAAAACAAAAGGGTGTGGTGAACAGTATGTTTTCTCTTGGGCATAGGAGACTGCAGGAGAGCAGCCCCCAGTCTTTGCAACAGTGATCACCATCCTTCCTCCTGCTCCAAGCGTGTCTTAACCAGAGCCATGCCATTCTGTTCCTTGGAATTCTTACTCATGACAAAATCGCTCATTCTACCCTGTGCAAAAGGCCATATGCAAAGTAGCAGGACTGCCTGTGTGTGGAGAGCTAGTGCCAACTCACCCCTCCACGAGACGAGTCATCTTGACGGTGAACCCTCCAACCCAAGTCAAGTCTGTGGGTGACTAAAGCCCAGCTGACACTTGACTTTAGCTTGGTGAGCAACCCTGACCAGAGAATCACCAACTTAGCCACCCACTCCCCAAACCCTATTCCCGCCCCACCCCACCCCCCCAAAAAAAATTATTTTGGCCACTCATTTTTGGGTAATTGCCATATAGCATTGAATTGCTAATGCAGAGCATATTCCAACAAGCTGGTAAGGCTCATTTGAAATCCTTTTCTGCCTTCCACGGTCAAAGAAAGTTTAAAAAGCATACCTACTACATTGAAACCACTCAAGGGTGGCAACTGGGCACTGATATGGTTTAAAAGCCCTGTGGATGATGAGATTTCCAATCAAGTAAAAACCTGTTTTATTGGGATTATAGAAAATTAGCATATAATTATCCCTCACTGGCTTCAAGTCAGCTAATAATCCTTCTATGAGTCATTAAGAGTGTTAAGAGTGTCGGGACTTTTAGGGTTCGAGGGTCAGGTATCCTGTATCCTCTGTTTCTGACAAAGAGACTGACAAGGACAAGTGATTTCCTTTACTCTGCAGTCCAGTTTCCATCTTGTCCTCACTGTCCTGGCTTCAGATCAGAGGTGACTGCTGTGGGCACCTCTTGGCCATAGGACACTTTTTAATTGCTCTTGTCACACTCTGTGGTCAACCGGTCTGTGGCCTCCACTCTGCTCACAACTGCCACCACTATATGTTAATTTCCTCCACATGCCTGGGGAAGTTCCTTTTTATGCAGAAGAAACAGTGGAGAGAATGCCACTTTCCTGTTTAGATCATTATATTGTGTTGATGTGAGGTATTAGCACAAAGAGGCTGGGCCAAAAGTACAGGAAAACTCAGTGCTACTCAGAGCTACTCTTCAACCTTTTTTTTTTTTTTTTTTTTTTTTTAGAAAGGTGCTCCATGTGGGACTGATTCTGGGAATCAAATTCAGGTCTCAAGGTTTGGGAGCAGGCGCCTTACCCACTGAGCTATCTCACCAACCCCTGTTACAATTTTCTTGAAGTCTGGAATTATTTCAAAATGTAGATGGGAAAAAAAAAAGAACCAGGTCATTATATCAAATTCGAATCATTCGTAGGTTTAAAAGAGAGGAGACGAGAAGAGAAACAGAATTATGCTTGGCATGAGATGAGATGTAAATTTTCAATACCTCTGTCAGGTCCCCAAAGCACACAGTGTGTCAATATTCTGAAAGGCTAGATGAAAGCTGCTTTCTTTACAGATACTTTGTCTCATTGCTCAGCTGAGAAAACAGTGAGCAAGCCGTTCAGGCTGGTGAGGAAAGCTGTGCTGATTTCTTGCTGTGACAGAAGTGCCTCCCAGCGTCCATCTACTTGTCCCTCAGCTGTCAAAATCCGGGTTTTCAGATGGAAACTGTTAGCCAGCTAAAATGTTTAGAGTTTATTTCTTTGGAAAGATGTCTAGATGTTACCAGAGCTTTGGGAACCATCCCTATAGTGTAGAATCGAATCCTGCTGTACCTTGGAAGTAGCACTCTGTCAGCTGAGTCACTTTGCCTGAAAATGATATATCAAAATAAAATTACCTGACTTGCTATGTTTACATATAACTTTATGATTTGTTGAGGATTCTGGGTGACTCAGTGTTAGGATCATCATTTAAAGACAGAGAAGAAAATTTTTTAAAAATTAAAAATAAAAAAAGACTCCACAGGTACACACAGTATCCTCTGATACACACACACACACACACACACAAAATATTTTTTTTAATTTTCTTGTCATAAAAATGTTTGTGCCTTGCAACCTCCCTAACTTGAAAATTTATATAAAATAATTCTTCCTTATTGGCTTCAATTTTTCTGAAATTTATTGTATTCGGTATGATTTGGAGCATTAACTTTTTCCCTTTTTGAATAGACAGCTGTTTGACCATTTATTGAATAAACCATTTTTCTTCCAAAAAAATAAAGAGGAAAAATAAAGATAGTAGCAGGGATTAGATGTTCAAGGACAAATGGCGTCTTATCTTCCTTCAGCTGTTGTACTTGTGTGTCATTGACGCAAGACAGTCATTCTTCAGTTTGTCAAATGTCCTTCCGAGGTCGCCAAATGTTACAGGGTCCCTGTTCCCGCGCTAAATGTTACAGGAACGACCATCCCAATTTTGCAGGGTTCTTGTGTTCTGGAGTCGAAGATTGAAACCGGAACATGTGCAGAGGATTAAGGCAGTTTAATAGAGGAGAGAAAGGCTGGAAATCGTGGACTCCAGACGTGGAGGCCACAAGGGGCAGGCGCCAGAGAACTTCTGGAATCCACGAGAGGCAAAGAGCTAGAAATAGACTCGTGGCAGTCCAGGCGCCATGGGGGGCTAGGGCTGCCAGGGCCAGGCATATTTACACACCTAGGCAAGCTCCGGAAACTGGCTTTTCTCATTGGTTAACTCCCATTGGGCCCAGCCCAGTAGCTCCTGGGCCCACAAGCGGCTAGAGACCAAGTTGTTTGTTGGATGTGGAGAGCTCATCTCCATAATCCTTTCATAGGGAAGTTGGCCATCTTATCTCTGGGAGGATTGGAGTCAGTTCCTCCGCAGGGATGTTCCTTCAGGATGATCCCAGCAGTGGAGGATGGCCTTGGGATTCCAAAGACCTTAGAGACCCATCCCAGCATAGCTGCTTTAATCTTGCCTTACTAATGCTCTCTCCCATTAAGGCTCAACTATGTTTCTCTTAGCCACCTGGCCCTCTGCTCTAATGAACTTTCATTTTTAGGTCACCTCCCTGTCTGAGCTGCTCTTTATCAATGGACCTCCATGTTGGTTGACCTTATGCACTGTTGTGGACATGCTCTCTACTCCTATTCCTGCCTATTTTGCTAATCTCATATTCTGTCCACTCTATCCACCAAATCATCCAGTACTGCCTATCTTCTTTGACCTCTCTTATGCTTGTATGCATCAGATAGTTCTACTTCCCAAAATCGAGTATTCTTGTTTTTGTTTGTTTCACCTTGTCTTGAGACAGAATCTTATTACATAGCCCAAGGTACTTTGCTTTCAAGATCCCCCTGCCTCTGCTCTCTGAATGCTGGGATCTCAGACAAGTTCCCCTTGGAGTAATTTGCAGTGGCTTGAACTTCTAGCCCTGGTGATAGGAACCTGGGAAAAACTCAGAACAAAGCAAAAAGGAGGTAGAAGCTATCCAGGATGATTCCCTTAGGGACACACAGTGCTCCCCACACACAATAAATAAATGAATAAATAAAGTTTTTTGTTTTTTTTTTTTTAAGTTGTTCTTGGTCTGGAGAAATGGCTCAGTGGTTAAATCACTTGTCATACAAGAAAAAGTTCCAGAGTTTGGATTCCTAAATCCCTAGTAAAATGCCAAATGAGTGTAGCAACCTGCCTGTAATCCCAGCCTTGGGAAGCATAGACTAGGAACCCCCAGAGCAATCTGACTACTGAGCCTGCCTTATCAATTAATTTAGGGATTGATTAGAGACCCTGTAGAAAAAGAACATGGAAGAAGAGTAAGGATGATTACTAATAGCAACCTTGGGCCTACAGATACAGGCACATAGATAACACGTACAGGTGAATATGCATGCACCTTGCCAAATACACATGAAAATGGAAAACAGTAAATAAAAATTGCCTTTAAAATAAATAAAACACCTGCATATTGAAGGGAACACCTATAACAAAGTGACCTTCATGTTAAAGTTTTCTTTGAAACATGATTTTCTTTATCCCACTTTCTGCTTTTGTAATCTAGCCTGCCTAGTTTCAACAGACATGAAGGAAAAGCAGAGAGAAACTCCCGAAAGCTGCAAGTTTTTCCAAGACAAGAAAAAGCTGTTCAGTTTCCTTTACCTAGGGTTTCTATAAGGCAACGATGGAAACTGGATAAAGGCTAATATAAGTTCTGTTGAGACTGGTTAATTCTCTGGGACATCATGGGATGAGCCAATGAAGTGCCCACATGCACTACGCATGTCCCTGGGGTCCAGTTAGGGAAATGATCGTGCATTGTTCACATGCTGCCTACTATTTATAACTTTGTTCTCGAATTTGCATGATCAGATTGCAGCTTTACCAGAGCCAAGAATTGACTGTATCATGGCCACCAAGATATAGTCTGTGTTGGTCACCTCACAGTTAGTCCCTTGTTTATGGGGTGTTCTCAGGTGGTCTCCAAAACAGAATTTCTGGTCAACAATCATCCGTACTTAGAATTAAACCTATTATAATTAGCTGCATTAGATGCAAGGATATCTGGAAAGACAATTGTGTCTTACATATCTTCTCAAGAACTTGGGGGGAGCAGAGACTTGGCACAGCCTCAGAGACACATCCTTCCTCTCACCTGTTCAGCTTCGCTGTGTCCAAAAGTGAGCTCTTTGTCACTCATCCTCGGTGTTCTTAGCCTCTCCGTTCCAGCCTAATGCTTCCTTGAAACCTAACATCTATTCCTACTGTCACTTAAGTGACACCAGGCCCCTTTCCCTAATGGTCTATGGTGAACTAATGCTGTCTTGTTGCTTTGCAGACAGGTCATGGAGCTACTTAAAATGTGAAAATAAGAAACTTCTACATTTACTAGCTTCCAGCTGCTTTCTACTCCAAAGTGTAAAAGCCAGGAGACAGAAGGGAAAGAGTAAAAGATTTCAGTCCTGCGATCTCTGTGTCCCTGAGCAGGAAAATCAATTTAACTGACTCTGTTTCTTGACTTGTTAAAGGACGATAATGACTCCTTCATGGAATTAAGGTAAAGAATAATTGTGATAAATTGGGGGAAAACAACTTGAAAAATGTAAATGATAAAAGCTAGATTACATTATGGTCTAAAAGTATGGCCAGAGTCATAATGAAACTGATAAAATATAGACAAGGGTCCTGGGGGCGGAGCTATTATCTTCCCCTCCGTAAGGGTTGATACCTTCTTAGATCCCTCATCTGTAAAAACCACAAACATGTTTACACTTGAGCATCTTTTAACATATGTCTTCAAGGTCTCCAGATTTTTAAACTAATCATCTATGGGAGGAATTAATTTGAAGTTTTTATTATGAAGACCAGGAGATGAAGACGCTTGCCATCAAACCTGATGACTTGAGTTTGATCCCTAGAATTCACATAGTGGAAGGAGAGAGCTGGGTCCTGCAACTTGTATTCTGACTACATATGTACATGGGGATACAACACACACACACACACACACACACACGCACACGCACACGCACACGCACACACACATGAGATAAACAAATATAATTTAAATTTGTTTTCAAAAGTTTCTTATATTTCCCAGGATGTTGAACAACATAGAAGTGATTCTGGGCTACATCAATGAGACCATTCTGGTCTATGTCAATCTATGCCACAGCTTGTGACATGCACTATTTGCATACAAATGAAAGCTGTATTAATAATGGCTAATTAATAGTATATAAATTTATGTATAACTCACAAACACCATTATCTGAAAAAAAAACCAGGCATTTGTCATGGTTTGAATATGAAATGCCTTGCAATGATTATGAATATTTAGTCCCCAGTCAGTGGTGGAACTGTTTGGGAAGGTTTCAGAACCTTTAGGAAGTGAAACTTTGCTGGAGGAAGCATGTCATTAAGGGTGAACCTTAAGATTGGGTCCCACTTCCCGCTCTCTTTCTTTTCCTGACTCTACTTCCTGTTCTCTCTCTCTCTCTCTCTCTCTCTCTCTCTCTCTTTCTGTCTCTCTCTCTCTCTCAGGTAAGAGCTGACCTCCTGCTTTTTCACTTTCATTTTCTACCTACAACCATGTGTTCTCTACCATGATACTCTATCCTCTTTGGAACCATAAGCCAAAATAATAAACCTTTTCTCTTTTAAGTTGCTTGAATCAGTATGTTATCACAGCAGCAGAAGAGATAAGTGAAACAACATTAGATAAAAAAATCTGGAAGAACAGCAAAAAAGTGGCAGATCATGTCTGGAGAGGGAATACAGGTGGCTAGGGACAAATGTCATTCACATTTTCCTTTTGAAGTGTGAAGCATACTGCATTACTTTTAAGCAACACATTAAGACACTTTGCTACTAAGTGATACCCTAAGCATCTCCCCTGGAGCCTTCAGCTGTGTGTCAGTGGGAGATCTTTATTTTACCCTGGCTTCCTCCATTGCCTCAGAACTCTGCAAGGCATTTCCGTCCATGTTGACCAGGCTGGTGTCCAGATCTGCAATGCCTGCTGGTAGCTCTCCTTTCATGAACATGTCATCTGGACCAATGGCCAGATGGCACGTGACAAGAGCAGATGGCAAGTGACAAATGGAGATAACTCTTAATACCTTCTTCAGTGACACAGGGGCTGGCAAGCATGGGCCTAGGGCAGTGTTTGTAGAACATGGTAACTGATGAAGTTCACACCTGTACCTATCCCTAGCTTTCCTATCCTGATCAGATCGCAGACAAGGAAGACATTGCTAGTAACTACTCCATTGACAAGGACGTTACTGACCTTGTCTTGGACTGAATTATCAAACTGGCTGACAGCCACAGGTTTTCAGAACTTGGGGTAGACAGTTGTGTGGCGTCTCCCTAGGAAATGTGTTCATACAACAACCTATTGCCTACCCCCACATCTATTTCCCTCTTGCCATATATACCGTTGTCTGCTTAGAAAGCTCAAATGAGCAGCTTTCTGTAGCAGAATTCACTAATGCCTACTTTGAGCTAGACACGGTGGCACAGAAGGATTAAGAGAAGGTTGGAGCAGACAGCACTGAAGGAAAGGATGAGGGTGAAAAGTATTCTCCATTGTGTTACAATTCTACAGTCCATTGTCTTGGAATTGTCTTTTTTATGTTCTTGTGGAACCATTTGGCACAATCTTAAACTGTCAAGAAAAATGATTTTTCCATGGGGAAAAGAAAGAAGTACGCTAACATTTTAGAAGATTCTTGTATAAAATGTAAGTTTAACATGATGGCACATTTTTAGCATTGCCTTTATTTCTACTCTTAATTTAAATCATGAAATATGAAGCCACTGTATTTTTGATATTTTATATCCTTTTGACATTGGGCTTTGTGTTCCTTGGGCATATTTGCCCTATTGCACTATTTTATAAAACTTACCTGTTAGGCACTGTGTTATATTGACTGGAATGAGTTATTTTCTAAATTTAACATTAACTGAGGTAGGGTAACTGTTCTAGTACTGAGTCTGGAGAGAAATGAGGCAAAAAGTAAAAGAAAGAATTAGGTGAGATCCAGGCTGACTGATAGTCACTGCTGTATTCCGAAGGATGCCACCTTTCCATGCACGGGGACTAGATAGTTCTTAGAATGTGCATTTCCTCATCTGCTGTCATCAACAGGTTGGGATGAAGACTTCTACATTTATTTTTCGTTGTTGTTTTTTGAAACAGGGTCTGGCTAGATACTCCCCTGGCTGACTGCGCAGACAATCCTCCTGCCTCAGCCACCGAGAGAGAGCTGAGTTTTACTGGGACCATTGTGCCAAGCTTGGGTTAGTAATTTCCACAACCACATTCATTTGTGGACATAAAGCTCAAGGTGAATGCAAGGCTTTCTGTTTAGAGTTTCTAAGGGCAGAAAACCCCAGAAAAACTCATCAAAGCTGAACCTTTTCTTCCCAGTTCTTCCAGCTGCTCAGCCAACATTCCCAGGCTGGTTGCCTTACTAAATTCTGCCAGGCTTCCAGCCCGGCCCACGCAGCTATTGGCCCACGCAGCTATTACAGGCGCCAGGCGCACAAGCCCCGCCCTCAGGAAGGCGCTCCTCCTTCACCTGTTCAGTAGCCCCTCCCCCAATGCGGAGCCCCGCCTCCCGAGTCCCCTTCCCGGCCCGTAGCCCCGCCCCCATCCGCGACCTCGTACGTCAGCGCGTCGGCGCCGAAGTCCAGCAGCAAATGAGCGGCGGCGGCCGCGGCTCGGCGGCCGGCGCCCCGGCGCGTGTGCGCGTGCGCGCGTCTTCCCGGCGTCCCGGAGCCCTGGCGGAGCCGAGCGCGAATGGAGGCCTGAGGGCGGCGGGGGCGGGGCGCGCCGCGAGCTGGGGGCTCGGCCGCGGCGGGCGCCGGCTAGAGGAGGCCCGGGCGGCCGCCGCCGCGCATTCAGTCGCGGCGAGACGCCAGCGGGCCAGGCCGAGGGCCGCAGCGGCCATGCAGCGACGGCGGCGCGCTCCGCCGCCCGCCTCCGCGGCTGCCGGGGGCGGCGGGCGCGGCGGCGAGGACGTGGAGGTGCAGTTCTGCGCGGGGCGGCGGGCGGCGGCCGAGGAGGACGAGGAGCGGCTGGAGCGCGAGCACTTCTGGAAGATCGTCAACGCGTTCCGCTACTACGGGTGAGCCGCGGACGGCGGGGCGGTCCGGGCTCGCGGAGCGGCCGCTGGGGCCGGAGCCGTGTCCGCCGCACGTGGGGCGCCGCGGGCGCAGCCTGTCGTCGCTCTTCTGCGCCGAGGTCGGGGTGTCCGGAGCCATCGGACGGCTCTGGCCGGGGTGAAGGGCACGAGTGGTCCCGGGGCTGCAGAAGCGTCATCAGGAAGGGAGCGAGGGCCCCTGCGCGGCGCTGCGATCTGCAGTAGCTGTGCGTGGCGTGGTGCCGCTGGGCCAGGCACGGTGTCGGCTGCTGAGTGCTCCGGGTTCGCAGGCAGCTTGCTAACAACGTCCCCGCCGCTTCCCGTTAGCTCACTCACAAAGTGTAACTACAGACCCGAAAGGTCCTAGAGCAACTGGGGCTTTGGGTAAAAAGTAACACATAATTACTGCAAGTGACGGCAAGGTTCATGGACAGCCACAAGTTTGCAGTTGAAACCAGGGGCGCAGCTGACTCCTTATCAGGTAAAACTTGCTAGGTTGGGGCTCTGCTGTGCTCTGCGGGAACTTTTTGGCAATGTATATGTATGTGCTGTTCCACTGTGACCTCCTGAAGGGCAGAGACTGAGCCTTACTTTATGTTCCACTGCTTGGCAAGTGTTGCCGAAGCTCTATTTATAACAAATAAAACATAGTAGCAAAGAAGTTTATTCCCAAATACTCTATCAGTTTTTGGCCAACCATTACGATACTTATGTTGCCATTTTTTACGCGACTTTTGTTGCCGTTTTGAATTTAGAAGCTTGCATAGTAGTAAACCTTTAGTTATTTAGTATCTGATAACACTTGAGGCAAGATAGTGAGATGTTGCGCCCAAGGCCTCAAACCTGGTTACTAGCTGTACTCCTAGCCCAATGACAGACCTTTCTTAAGGTAGGAGATCTTTAGGAATAATTTGTTGATTAAGCCCACAATTAAGGACATTACTTTGTGACCCTGGCACATTTTACTGCTGAAGAATCTAGAAAGAATACCGACAAACACCTTGGTAATATAGTGGACTCAAGTGTGTGTAATTGTACCCAGAGTTCACATATCGAAACCAATTTAGAATTGGCATTTATTATCAGATATTGGATGGCCTGGGGGATGGGGGGAGAGAAGAGAGAGAAAGAGAGAGAAGGGATGGCTGAGGACTTTGACCTGCACTTAGTCTTGCAATATATATAGAAAGGGTGCTTTGAGCATGTATAGGGGTGTGCACAGTTTGCAGTACTCTCTTTACTAGTTTAATATGACATTGAGAAATTTCATTTCAGGAATCCTTTTTATTTGCATGCACTATCTGGATGAGAGACTTTGAACTCCTAGATGGAAAAATAGTATAACATCTGGAAATACACTTTTTAAATGCTGCTTAGAGGCAGGAGAATGGAAAGTATGTGTAGAAGAAAATACACTATATTGTTGCATCACAACATTTTTTTGATAGTCTAGACATTGAAGGTCCAAATTGTAGCTTATTGATTTAAGGTTAATTAAAACTCACAATTCTAGTTCTCAGTTTCATTAACTACATTTCAAGTGCTTGTAGCCACTGTGACTGATAGGTGTTCATGAAAGCTGGAAACAAGTCGTTTTTATCATGAGAGCAACTTCTGAAGGCCGGTCCTGTTCTGGAGCATATTTTGGAGGATTTGGCTTTATCACTGCATCTTTGTTAGCGTTTAGGAAATTTTGGTTAAGGGTCATAAGGCAAGAAGTGTCTTTTGGCTCCTGGATGTAACCTCTTGATGCTGATTTACTTCACAACCAATATTTTTGCAAAATATTTTTTAAATGTAGAGTGCCAGCAAGATTTTTTTTTTTTTTTTTTTTTTTCTGCTCATACAAACATAATAGGAACCCCTGTCCCCTCCCTCCCTTCATCCTTCCCTGGACCTCCCTGTTCCCTCCCCACTTTGTCCCTTCCTTCCCCCCCCCTCTTTCTCCCAGTGCCCCCTCCCCCATCTCTGAAGCATCCTTTAATATGTATATCAAACTTTCCTTTGGGTCCTCCTCTCTGATGAGGTGTAAGGACTCAGTGGCAATTCCTAGAACTCTTTCTTGTGTTCCCCTTAAGCATAGGAACACTATTGTGGCTGTTAATTCCTAGCTTCTAAGGATCCTAGTGCCTTGAGTCCATAGCAAGATTTCTTTATAGGACTAGGCAGTAAATGTTTTCAAGTTTTGAGAGCAAGGTTTTTAACTTCAACTCTGCACATATAAGCATTATGCAAACAAAAGAGTTTGTGTGACTGATTGTTTCTGAAAACAGCTACAACGTGAAAAAATAGCCAGTAGGCTATTTGGCTCCGCAATTCCATGACAGTAAACAGCTTCAACTGTAATGGCAGAGCAAGGTCAGCTGCTCTTGTCTTTGGTCACATGCCACCTTTCCCTTTTTCTTTTCCCTTCCCCAGTCCTTTTGTGGTTCTAGGGGTTGCCCTCAGCACATGCTCTGTCACTGAGCTAGACATCTTCAGCTCACAGGTGGGAAGTGGTTGTAGCAGCCGAGAAGCAGCACCAGTAGGTGAGGGATGAGCTGCATGTCATCCTGCACTGAGCAGGGCCTCATCAACTCTTCTCAGCTCTTTTCTATGTCCTGCTGCAACAATGAGTGGTTTCCACAGAGATGGTTCCTTGCGACAGAATGGTTTTCTGTGACTTTTTACAATTGTTGAAATATTAAAGATTCAGAAGTGACAAAGGTGAAAAGTGGACATGAGAACAATTTGTCCTTTGCTGGTGGGGTGGGGAATGTAGGAGAGATGTTGATGGATATGAGGATGCGGACACTGGAACTAAGAGAAGAGGCTTCAGGTAATGACTGTGTGCATTCAGCAGTGTTAGCTGTCTGTGGAGGAAGCACATACTGAAATCAGTTTGTTTTGAGGTGTGATGAGAGGCCACCTGTTGACAGTGAATCTTTTTTTTTTTTTTTTTAGCTATTCATCTCTTTTTTTTTTATTTCTTCCACTCATACAAAGTTGATAACAGTGAATCTTATACTGTTATAGCTCTGCTATTTGCCTAGCCTAACCAGTACAGTTTTAGAATGGAAAGTATTTCTGAAAATTGTTTTGTACTTAAAGCCATAAAAGTACTTAACCTTTCAGACGTGTGTGTGTGTGTGTGTGTGTGTGTGTGTGTGTGTGTGTGTAAAACAGGATAATTCTACATTTAAAAATTTATGCTACTGTTTAAGAAAATACTACCTTTGGCCATTTTTATAATTGAATGCCTCAGACTGAATAATTTATTTGTAAGAGAAAATATGTATTTGGTTAGTGGTTGAAGGCTGAGAAGCTCAAGTTATGGAGCACATTTGTGAGATCCTCCTTGGTGTAGTGGAAAATCTACAAGTCTTAGTTAGTGTAGATAGGGACATAATGGGAGGGAATGAGCATCTTTTCCTCTTTTATAAAACCAAAGCCCTATTGGATTAACATGTAATCCTTCTGGCATCATTTAACCTTAATTGTTTCCCAAGGGTCCCACCTTCAAATACCATAATTGGTTTAAATTTCTACCCTGGTACCTCACAAAGAGGATTACATTTTCATGTGAATTTTTGTGGCTACATTCAAGCCATAGTAATATAGAGAAGTTTTGATCACAAAAAAGTTCACCATAGTAAGGACAGATATCTAAAGGTCTAGTAGTTTAGTATATTTTGCTTCTTTAAACTGGAGCATTAAGCAGTTACACTCATTTACACTTGTTTTCCAATCTAAGAAAATTCTTCTGTAAAGATGAAGAATTACAAAGGCAGATTCCAACTTATGAGTACATGAGCTTGTCTTCCTAACGATTTATATATATATATTAGTGTGTGTGTGTGTATTAGAGAGCACTGTGTGTCCCAGTGGAGGACCAAGGGTGACTTGGGGAATCATCCTGCATTGCTTCTACCTCCTTCTTGCTTTGCTCTGGATTTCTCAGGTTCCACCCACGTGGGACCTGGGATCCAAATTCAGGACCTTCTGCTTGTGAGATGGAATCTTAACCTCTGAGCCATCTCTCCAGCCCATCCTGACCGATCTTAATTGGTCTGCTGTTCTGGGCATCACATTTTGAGTAAATGTCATATGAAAGAAGCCAGGCACAGGAAGACAGATACTTAGGAATATATGGAATCTAAATTGTAAGAATAGAAAGTAGAATGAATAGTGGAGGGGTAGGGAAGTGGATATTGTGCTTTACTGAGAACAGACATGAAATAGCAAGTTGGTTTATTTGGCTTGGATCACCCTATTTTGTAGACAAATAATATCAACTTTTCAGACTACAGATACATGGAGTTTACAATTTTTCAGTATTCAATTGTCTTTAAAAGGTGTTCTGCTTGTTAGATAGAAGAGTCAACTTGACATTTGAAGGCCAAGCTCTAGGAACATCTGTGAAGAGTTAGCAGTAGTTAGTCAAGCCCTAAGCAAGCTTCCAGGAGATTGTCTAGTTGATGTGGGACAACCCAGTTCATGGTGGGTTGGACTGTTCCCTAGGCAGGTGGGTAGGATGGAGGGAGCTGGTTCAGTAGATCTTGGCAGACTTCTGCATACTGTGGCAGATTTGAAGTTTGTCCCTCTCTCAGCATTGTCTGTGGATATGGTATGTCCATTTCCCTTGGCTTCTGGTGTTGATATGAGCTCTCCTGCCAACATGGGTTCTGCACTGTAATAGAGAATTATAAGCAAGAATAAGCCTACTTGTTCTCCTAAGTTGTTTGGTTGTAGTTGTTGTTTGGCAACATGAAGTCAAAATTGTGACAGGTACTAAATGAATTTGTTTACACAGCTACAAAATAAATATGCAAAAGGTTAGTAGTTCTTTCTAGGAAAGGTTATTAATCCTCTTTCCCTGAGTACTTTCACTCTTCTACTTTTTTTCTATTTTCACTGTGAACATGTTATATAAAGTAGATATGCCTAACTTTACTGAATGCCATATTAGCAAGACATTTTGTATCTGTGACAAAATCTCCAATATAAGTAAGGGAAGAAAAAAATTATTTTAGCTCATAGTTTTATAAGTTTCAGTCTATTGGGGAAAAGATGCAGTGGTGAAGAACAGCTACCTCAGCTACCTCAGGGCATCCAGGAGGCAGAAAGAAAATGATGGGACCCAGAGCAAGCTATAGCCACCAAAGGCTATGACCTCCAACCTTTAGCTAAGCCCTATCTCCTAGTTTTCCAGAATCTACCCAAATAGTGCCACCAGCTAGGGGACAAGCCTTTAGTACAGGAGGCTTTGGGGGAAGGAGGAATGACACTTTCTACCCAAACCATAGCAAGTGCTTACTGTTTATCAAATCTTCTTTTTTTTTCCCAGTGGACACTGGAGTGGATAGAAAACTTTTTGGGTGTTTGTGGAAAATCATTTAGAAAATCAGTGCTTATTATTTATTAAGCCTATGGTCATTATTATAATTTCCATTTATTAACTTCCTGTGTGTGTGTTTATATGTATCAGAGGGACACTGTGCCTGTGGAGGCCCAAGGGTGACTTCAGGAATCATCCTGGATTATTTCTTTTTAAAAAATTTTTTTATTATTATTTCCGCTCATACAAACTTAGTAGGTACACCGGTTCTCCCCCTCCCTCCTCCCCCCTCCCACCCCCCTGCTTTCCCTCCCCTCACCCCTTCTTCCCCATCCCCCAGTGCCCCCCTCCAATCCCTGGAGAATCCTTTAATGTGCATGCCAGTCTCGCCTCTGGGCCCTCCTCTCCGATAATGTACAAGGACCCAGTGGCATTTCCCTGAACCCTTTCCTGTGTTCTCCTTAAGCATAGGAACACTACTGTCAATCCCTTGCCTCCAAGGATCTTGGTGCCTTTAGCAAATGCTAGACTTTGTGGGGTCAATAGTGTGTTGGACATTGTGCAGGGCATGCAAAGTCCAATTATGATTGCTTCGGCCCTAACTTGTGTGGAGTATCTTGCATATCATTGCTCCTCCCATCCTTGTGCTCTTAACAATCTTACCGCCCCCTCTTCCGCAAATTTCCCTGAGTTTCAGGATGGGGAGTTCTACTTTTTTTTTTTTTTTTTTTTTGCTTCACTCTGGGGTTTCTCAAACTCCACCTTGTATGGCTGGAAGTGTAGGCTGCTGCCCTTTCTATCTAGCATTTTTTTTAATGTGGGATCTGGGATCCAAACTCAGATTCTTCTTTGGATGTAAAGCCTTAACCCCTGAGTCATATCTCCAGCCGATTTACTAATATTAACTCATTTTACCTAAGATATTTGGAGTGTAGAGGAAGGGACGACATAGTAATTTAACAGCCTGGATTTCAGTTTAGGTCTGGTGACTGCCAAGTATTTTTGCCGTCTCACAGGTGATAAAAACAAGTGTCAGTGCAACAACTGCCAGCTTGGGCTGGAGAGATGGCTCAGGGGTTAAGCCTCTGCCTTGCAAGTAGAAGGCCCTGAGTTCGGATCCCAGATCCCATGTACAAACATCGGGCGGAAGTGGGGTGGCCTGATCTTCTGATCCGGTGGGCGGAGCCTGTGAATCCCGGGGCGGAGCAAAAGAGGAGGTAGAAGCGGTCCACGATGATTCCCGAATTTACCCTTGGTTCTACACACACACACACACACACATACACACACTGAATAAAATAATAATAAAAAAAATTAAAAAAAAAAACAAAACAACTGCCAGCTTGATCTCTTCACACTGCCCTGAAGGCCTCTGCCAAGCCACCACATTCGCCTCTGCAATCATGTTTTTATTCAAGAATTCCTGTGTTTCTTTATTTTACATTTTCATCTAATATTGAAGAAATGCCAAGGACATTGTAAAGAAATACATACGTCCACTGTGCACACATTTGTAATACCTGTGAGCCTACTGCCCAGCCTCTGTAAAATTCGTGCATATAAACTATCCCATGCCTTCCCCTCAAAGGACATATGATCCAGAATTTTCATTTCCTTGCTTTACTTGCAGTGTTCATTCATGTACTGGGTTCAGTTCCTACATGGTACATTATGTAATTTTACATAAAATGGAATTGTATGGAATATATTCTTTAATTTGCTATTTTCAACGCCTATATGTTCCCGATTTTCCTTCCTATAGTATCTTAAAAATTATATTTATTTGAGAGAGAGAGTATGAGTGTGTGCAAGCATGCGTGTAGTTGTGTACTCTATGAAAATCTGACAACTTTTAGGCATGGGCTTTCCTTCCTCTATGTGGTCTCCTGTACCTCCAAATACTGTCTCAGGCTCCTTTCTCCATATTCCTGACATAGCTGTACTTTATTCATTTTGTCGTGCAATCATTCCATATGCTGATACTAGACCTACAGGTTGGTTTGATACTCTGACAGGACTGTGGTGACAATTGCTCATGTTTCAGGTTCCTATTTTATGAGCTGGTTGAGTGTATGTAAGGGTATAATTGCTGGGTCAGGAGGCACATACCTCATTATGCTTTAGTAAGTACTGCTCACCATCCCGTGAAGTGGTTCTGTAAGTTACGCACGTCCACTATGGGGTAATGCTTTTTGTTCCAGTTTCACCAACATTACATCTCATCTGGTTTTCAAATTTTGTTAATTTTGTTGGTATAAAGGGAAATTTAACGATTTTATATTTAGGTTTTAAGAATTTGATGTTCTTTTTTTATTTTATAAATAAGCAGTCCCCAAATCGACATCACAACTTTTGGAATGTAAATTGTGAATATTATATTTGAAACCCTGTAGAATTTCAGTTGCTCATCTTCTTAATGTGCTTGTAATACGTAAGATGTTCTATGAATTTTTTCAAAGTTGAATGTGGCAGGCTTTTTATATGTTTCAAAATACATGTCATATTTTATAGTTTCTAGAGATTAAACCCAGATCCCTCAAGGTGCTTAGCAAGCATTCTATTTCCCAATTGTATTTTCAGCACATTTTAACTCATTTCCACAGAAGCATTTTCCTAATGGTGCAATAGGCATTCAACTTGTTTTGCCAAAAAAAATCTGTTTGAAAATTGAAATCATAAAATAATTATGCATGATCATTTGTGTTTCCTCTTATTAATGTGCGTGTCTATTTTTAGTAGTTATGAACCATTGGTTTTTGTTTGATTGCTCTGAAAAGGCTTTGTAATGAAGTAAATGAAGTGTCCAGGATAACAATAAAATAATTATGTGTAATGACAGTCTTAATGTTGACCTCTTACAAGAAAATTTTTTTGCCAATTAAAAAAAAAACCTTTTATGTTTTAGCACCAGTATGCATGAACGAGTGAACCGAACAGAAAGACAGTTTCGATCACTTCCAGATAATCAGCAGAAACTACTTCCTCAGTTTCCCCTTCACTTGGACAAGATCCGCAAGTGCATCGATCATAATCAAGAAATACTGCTGACCATTGTGAATGATTGCATACATATGTTCGAAAATAAAGAATATGGAGAAGATGTATGTGAAATTTGTTCTGTTTGTTCTCTTGGGTTTAGCTTGTGTATCTTGAGATCTATAGGTTCTCTTTATAATCCCACACAGGTCATTTGCTGTACTTAGAGAATGTTTGCATGTTTATATCCAGTCATGTGGCTAGTCTGAAAGAACAGTATGCCAGAGACTGGATTTGGTCACTGACTTTAAAAAAAAAAAAAACTTAGATTGTTGGCATTTTTGATGTGCTTTTGGAATAGTGTTTTGAATGTTTTAGCTCACAGTGTGACTTTATTAACTATGTAATTTCCCTTGCCGAGCTCATATTTTTACTACTTATATCTGTTGATACTCATGTTTTACATGAAATTTTTTTTCACTTGAATCTCAGGGCTGGCAGTAACAGAAACTGCCCCCCCCCTGTGTCCGTGGGGTCGATACAACTGGACCACTCAGTGTGAGCATTTTTATTCTGCTCCTCAGTGAACTGGAGACATCTTTTCCATCTCTTACAAAGAGGATAGGACATTCTGACTCTATAGCAGCCACCTCCAGACCTCCCCCTGAGTGAGGGCTGCTGAATTCTGTAATCTGTTGAGTGTAGAAGTGAGACCACCATCTTCTTCATGAGCATCTCGAGCTGCAGTTGGGCCCCTTCCATTGGAGTGAGAGGCCAGCAATACATCCACTTAACCACTCACATAGGGACTGTGATGCCCATTTACCAAATTTTAATTGACTTTCAGGAAGTAATTCATTTCTGGTTTTCAAACAGGGGAATGGAAAGATTATGCCAGCATCAACATTTGACATGGATAAGTTAAAATCCACATTGAAACAGTTTGTGAGAGACTGGAGCGAAACTGGCAAAACGGAAAGGGATGCCTGCTACCAGCCAATCATTACAGAAATTACAAGAAATTTTCCTAAAGAGAGATGGTAAATAGTACTTTCGTTTTTAACTATTTTCTTTAAGCTATGTAAGTACTATAAGACATTTTGTTACTGTGATTCATTTTTATAGGTGCTCTGTTTTATGTTTTTTTATAGCTGCATGTTTTATGTATGAGAATGGTATACTTGTTACTGGATGCTTCAGACTTGTGAGGTTTAAGTTCCTGTTTTTGCTCTATAATTATGGGAAATTTGCAGTTTGATTTATGATGTGCGTTTTTTATAACTTGCTTTTCTGACCCAGTAGAAAATTGATAAACTTTCTCATTATGATATACCCACAAACAAATGAGGGAACTAGACATTAGAGAAGTAATTCTTAACTTTTTGAAACATGGAACCTTTGACAGTCTGAAGCCCAGAGTCTCTTTTCAGATTAACTAAATGAATTAATGTGAAATATAGAGAACATAAAGAAGCTGCTTATTTTGAAATAAAGTTGACAAAATACTTGAAAAGCAAATTTCAAGAACTAAGGAGATGGCTCAGTTGGCAAAGTCCTTGCTAGGCAGGCATGAAGACCTACATTCAGAACCCCAGTACTCACATGAAAGCCAGCTGTGTCAGTATGTGGATGTAAGCCCAGCCTTGGAGAGAGAGATTTCTTTGGGTTTGTTGACCAGCCACTTCAGCCATTCAGTGAACTCAGATTCAGTGAGAGATCAAGAAAGACACCAGAGTCAATCTCTGGCTTCTACATGTGTATACGCACACACACACTTTTTTTTTTTTAAACATTTTTTATTATTATTTCCGCTCATACAAACTTAGTAGGTACACCGGTTCCCTGCCTCCCTCCCTCCTCCCCCCGACCCCCCCGCTCCCCCTCCCCTCACCCCTCCCTCCCTATTCTCCAGTGCCTCCCCCCAATCCCCGGAGAATCCTTTAATGTGCATGCCAGACTCTCCTCTGGGCCCTCCTCTCCGATGACGTACAAGGACCCAGTGGCATTTCCCTGAACCCTTTCTTGTGTTCCCCTTAAGCATAGGAACACTACTGTGGCTGTTAATCCCTTGCCTCCAAGGATCTTGGTGCCTTTAGCAAATGCTAGACTTTGTGGAGTCAATAGCGTGTTGGACATTGCGTGGGCATGCAAAGTCCAATTATGATTGCTTTGGCCCCAACTTGACACACACACATTTTTAAAAAGCAAAATTAGTGTTAGCATATGCTTCTTGCAATATATTGCTGAAATACAGTCTAGCAGCAAATAAAATTACATTTTTGAAAATGCTGAATGATATACCTATCATTTTGAGAAAAATAATAAGATCCTAAACCTACTGTTGTCTGTTGACTGTATTCATTATTGAAGAAAAGTACCAATTAAAAATTATTAAAATTATGGGCTGGAGAGATGGCTCAGGTTAAGATTGCCTTGCAAACAGAAGGATCTTTAGATTCCAGGTCCCATGTAAAAATGCCAGGTGGAAATGGCAGGGGCTACACTTCTGGCCCTGGTGGGCAGAGCCTGGAGAGTCCCAGAGCCAAGCAAGAAGGAAGTAGAGACAATCCAAGACGATTTCCGAAGTCACCCTTGGTCTTCCACAGGGACATATAGTGATCTCTGATACACACACACATTAAAATAAAGTTTTAAAAAAAAGATTATTAAAATTATAAACATTAATCCCCCAATTCTTCCCATAAACCTAGGGCAATTTGTTCACAGACCTCTGGGGTCATTGTTCCATGTTCGGAACTCCTGAATTTGGTTAAATCCTTCAAAAGATGTAGTTCATACATGTGTGTCTCTTTCTTTCTGTTTTTTGTTTTTCTTATTTTGAAGTATGTCAAAATTACAGCTATTGCATATACTATTATTACTTAAATTCATAAATAACAAATTAATTAGCGTGTGCGCTTACATGCACGTATATGCAGCATATGTGTGGAGGTCAGAAAACAGCTCTTGGGATTTGGTTCTCTCCTTTCACCTGGCAAACGCTTTGACCTGCTGAGCCTTCTTGCCCACTCCAGATCCATCATTTTTTAGCATTTGCACTTCGCTGTTTATTTCCCTCTTTCTCTTCCTTGTCCACTGCTTTATGCATATGTGCCAGCTACTCAAAGAGCTGCTGTTTTGAGATGACACTCATGAGCAACTTCTAGGGAGAAAGGAAGATTTATTTGATGTACAGTTCCAGAGGGGAGACACAATCTATTCCAGTGGAAAAGGCATGCAGAAGCTGGAGACAGCTTGTATCATGTTCATCATGCAGACTAGGAGAGCAGACTGTTTGGAAACGGGACAGGGCTAGTCAACTTCAAGGCCTGCCCTATGACCTGTCTTCCTCCAGCAAGGCTCTTCCTACAGTTGTTGTAACCTTCCCAAGTATCAGCTGAGGGTTCAGTCACGTGAGCCTATGGGGGACAACTCACATTCAAGCCTTGACAGCACGTGAGCATCGAAAACCACGCACACAATTGCCACATAAACCATTTGAGAGGTCAGTTGGTATTCATCATGCTTTTCTTACCGCTTAACTCTTCAAAGTTCATATCTAAGAATAAGGATATTCTCTTGCAGTTAGCAAATTCAGGAGATCCAGCCTGAAATACAGGTATAGATCTTAACAGTATATATTCAGAAATCATAAATTGCCCTAATGTCCTTTATAGCATTTATTTTTCTGTCCATCCTAATATTGTATTCATTGCTCATATCTTGAATATGGAACTTTCATGACATTGACATTTTTTAAGAATACAGGACCTATTTTATAGACTGTTAATTCCTTTTCTCGGTGTCACATCTAGAGTTGTGTACAGTGTCTGTTCGTATATCAGTGGAAATTTTAGTTTTGATCACTCACGTGTTGACATGACATCTCTGCTTTGTAATTCCTGTTTCTGATAAGCAGTTTTAGCAAGTCACATTTAGATAGTGAACTTCATATCCTGTTCCTCCTTCACCTCCTTCCATCTATAATTCTTCTCCATTGATGTTTCTTACATGAAGCAGTCTCTGTTAGGATATTGTGAGATGGCAGATTTTTTTTTCATTTTATAATTAATTTGCACTCTTCTTTTGGTCTCCTGGTTTTATTTTTGTTTGTTTGTTTATTTACTTTCTTATTTATTGTGTGTGTGGAGGCCCAAGAGTGAATCCTCCTGGATTCTTCTACCTCCTTTTTCCTTCTCTGGGATTTCCCAGGCTCCGCCTCTACTTCTGCCTGACGTCTTTTAAGTGGGACCTGGGATCTAAACTCAGGACCTTCTGCTTACAAGGCAATCTTAGCCTCTGAGCCATTTCTCCAGCCCTAGTCTCCTGTTTTTATATTTATTCTTTGTCAAGGACTCCTATTTTATTCAGTGGATTATCTTCTATCACCATTGTTTTTATTTTGTTGTTCATATCCCCCTGACTTTTTTTGGGGGAGGAAGAGGTGGTATTTCTTTATTTGGTAGAAAAATAAGAAATTTCAGACTTACTTTGTTCCAAGACACTGGTTCCTTTTAAAGTAGAATACTTTGTAAAACCCCAAATGAGATGCTGTCGATTGTTATTAAGGTGTCATTTGCTTTTGGGGCATCCACTGGACAGCGCTACACACATACATGCCCCATATACTGTCGAGTTCCTTGTTCATGTATGTGATGTATCTCTTGTACTAGCTGCTCTGACTTTACTGATTTTTTGAGACAGGGTCTTGCTTTCCTGACCTGGTACTCCCCGTGTTGTCCAGGCTGGTCCCACAGCCTTCTGCCCAGCCACCTGAGTGCTGGGGTTACAGCTGTGCACCACCTATCTGGCTCGTTTGTGTTGGTTAACGTTTGAACTAGGGTCTCATGTAGCTCATCCTGGCATGAAACTTGTGCTCCTTAAGTCCATGCCTAATAATCTGTGCTGTGTGTGAGTTTGTTTTTAAGCTTTATATATTTTCTTTCTTTTTTTTATGTAAAGGAACAGCAGAAATAGTAGTAAATAATATTACTAGGAAAAGCAGATACTTTGCTTCATCCGTTACTCATATAAAGGGCTTGGTAGGCAGTAATGTGCAACAGTGCAGCTCAGGTAGAAGCACCTGTGCACAACTTGACAACTTGGTTGGTGTTGCAGTCCGCCTACATGGTTGCTGATAAATGACCATCAAACGGCTTAAGGGAACAAGGGTTTATTCTTTCTCACTATTCCTGGTTACAGTTCTCAGTCCAGCTTGACAGGAGAGCACGCACCAACACCAGGGCCGAGGGAACTGGCCACATCATCACCACATAACAGCTGAGAGATGGACAATCCTTACTTGCCAGACCAGCACGTCTGACAAAGTGAACAGAAGGATGCCGACTCTCTCAACAGCTCTCTGATTTATTCCAGGGCCTAATCCCGCCCACCATAGGCTGGGCCTTCCCCATCAGCTAGACAATCTCCTTCAGGTTCGCTCTAGGCTTAACTCAACTACTAATTTTCTACAAATATGCCCAGAGCTCAAACCCTCAACAGTCAAGTTGACACTTGTGCCTAACTATGACAGTTGGATTCTTGAAACCCATGTGGTAGGAGAATCAATTTCTGAAAGTTGTCCTGAAGTCCACATGTCCTCAGTGACATGTATTTATTCTCTCTCTCTTTCTCCCTCACTCCTATTCTTCCTCTGTCCCTCTCTCCCCTCTCTGGCTCAAATAAATGAATATTTTTTAAATCACTTAAATATAAACCTTGATCTTTAAAATGTAGACATGTAGTAACATCTCCTAGAGGATGAAGTTGATTATAAGGCTTCTGCATTTTTGACTTTTTATTTCAGATGCATCAGTTTTAGTGCCATCTTAAAATAGAGAAATTAGAAATTTTTTACAATATTAAAAAGTCCTTAGACTTTCACATAAAAATATAGTTACTTCTTGGTAGTAATTTAACTACTATATACATAGGAAACCATTGGTTTATTGATGCTGTCATTTATAAAGGGTAGGAGCAAGACTTTTTTTTGTATCATTTAATATTTTATTATATTCAGATACTAAACAAAAACATAATTTGCTAAAATATGGAAAAAATTAAAATGGTGATTGTAGAGAAAATTTATATTACAGTAATTTTTTTACTCTTAAGTTTTAAAATAGATTTTCTAGTCATTTTTTCCTGGCAAGATATTTGGTTGAATCAACTCTTAACATGTAGTGACTGCTAATATTGACTGTTTGGATTATTTTATTGTGTATATATATATTTTAAGTGATGATGGCACATTTTGTTTTCTTTTGTTTTTCACCAAAAATAGCCCTGTACATTTTTAGCATTTTCTGGTTTTTCTTTCCTTTTTTTTTTTTTTTTTTTAATTTTTGAAGGTAGGATACAAAGCAATGGATTTCCTTGTGGCATTTTCATACATACATTCTCTTATTCACCTGTCTCCCACTGGTTGCTTTTTCTAGGTCATGTAGTTTATTTGCAGCAGGATAAATGTTACAATCACTTACTGAATGATATCTCCTTGTTGTGCCCAGTAATGTTTTGTCATGTTGTGCTGTGTTTATTTTGTGTGTGTTTCCTCTTTTTCTGTGTTGAGGATTGAATTCAAGCCCTCATTCACACTAGGCAAGTGTTCCACCTTGAATTGTAACCCCAGACTTAATAGTACTCATTTGAGAAACTTATTAACACTTTCACTTCCACAGGTGCTTTTCTGCATTTTTGTACTCAGATTATTTATTTTTATTAGTGCAGACAGGGTGTTTTGATTTCCTACTTCCGTATGTAGTACTATTTCTATTGTTTGGATTAAAGATGATTTGTCATAGACAATTTTGTAATTTTTTTTTTTGATGTATTACTCCTTCCTTAGGTACCTGATTTGTAAAGACTTTAACAATTATCATTTTGCTTTCCTTCTTAAAAGTAGTCCATGTTACAAAAGTCTGGTGTGTAGCTAAATTACCTCAAACTCCTCATCCTTCTGCCTTCACCTTCAGAGTTCTGGGATCAGAGAGTCCTACTTTCTTAGGGTGTCTTTTAATGTAAGTTCTTTAGTTGTGATAGAATATAATTTTTTCTTTCATTAACTGTAGTTTTTTTTTTAAATGATTTTTATTATTATTATTTATTATTCAATTGTGCGCATGTGCGTGTGTGTGTGCGCGCGTGTGTGTCTGTGTAAAAATATGGAACGCTTCACGAATTTGCGTGTCATCCTTGCGCAGGGGCCATGCTAATCTTCTCTGTATCGTTCCAATTTTAGTATATGTGCTGCCGAAGCGAGCACTAACTGTAGTTTTTATATCATTCATGAAATTACTACCAATTCCATTGTCATCAAAGAATTCCCTCAGAGTTTTTTTCTAAAACTTTTATAGTTTAAATACTTAAGTTTAACTCTTTGGTGTATTTTGAATTAATTTTTGTACGTATTAGTAGATGTACAATTTTCTAGGACCCTTTGTTTGAAAAATGATTGTCCTTTCCCACTGAGTAGTCTTAATTTCCTTGTGTAAAAAACCAATTGACTATTTATGTGAGGACTCTATCCTGTTCCATTATCCTATGTGTGTGTCTTTAGGCTAATAATTACTGCATGTTTTTTGTATTCATCCATCCATTCATTCATTCATTTATTTTACTGAGAGAGAGGACATGCATACTTTCAAAGTTGGTCCTCTCCTTTCACCATGTGGGCTTTTTAGAGATCAAACTCAGGTCTCCAGGTTTACAAGCAGGCGCTTGCCTTATTGACTAAGCTCTCTTGCCAGTCCCCATAGCACACATTTTGCTTTCTGTAATTTTGTGTAAGTCCTTGACTTTATTCTTTTTTAAGGTTATTGGAGATTTATAATAGCAGATGACTTTAGGATAAGCTTTTCCATTTCCATACAATAAGGCTGTTGGAATTTTGGTAGTGGTTGTGTAAGATATTTAGATTGCTTTCAGGTACTGACTTTTTAACAGTTTATATTTTTCTATTGATGAGCACAGAATGTTTTTCTATTCATTTAGATTTTTAATTTCTTTCATCAGTCTTGGTAATCATCAGTGTATTATTCTCTTTGATTGAATTTATTTGTATTTAATTCTTATCAATTCTATTATAAATGAAAGTGTCTTCTTAGTTTTCTTAAAAGAATTTTCATCCAGATGTGGTAGTTTACACCTCCAAGGATTCACAGCATTGAAGATGCAGAGACGAGGATCAGACTTGAGTTGGAGACCAACCTTGGCGTTGGAAGGAAGGAAGGGAGGGAGGGAGGGAGGAAAGGCAGGAAAGGCAAGGGAGGGAGAGAGGAAAAAAGAAGAAGGGATTATTATTGCCACTTGGGGTATATGTAATACTTGCCAGGGCCTTCAGTGCAATTCTCAATACTGGAAAAAAAAATATCAGTGTCTGATTTGCGTGCGTGTGTGTCCTACTCGGCAACCTCATTTAATTTGTTCTTAGTTTGAGCTTTCTTGCAATTTTCTCTTTGTAAGAGCACGTCATTCAGGAATTTGGTAGTTTTGTTTCTTCCTTCTCAGTGTGAATACCTTTGTTTCCTTGAGTTTGTTCTTAGGGAGAAAGCCTCCTTTTTCACTACTGAGGATGATGTTACCTTAGTTGTATTTGTATTTTTTCACATAATTCTTTTATCATGGTTAGGAGTTTGCCATCTTTCCTAGTTCCTGGAGGATTTTTAATCATGAAAGGACACTGGTTCTTGACAAATGCTTTTTGACTGTTGAGACAGCCTTGTAATTGTTTTCTTCATTTTATTAAGTGTGATACATGTAGATTAACTAATTCTCTCATGGTAAACCCTCCCTTGCATTCCTGGAATAAATTACACTTGGTCTTGGTAAATAATTTTTTCAATATATTGTTATATTAGATTTGCTAATACTTTTCTTTAGGATTTCTGCCCTTATTCATAAGGGGTAGTGATCTGTTGATTTTTTTTCTTTTCCTAAGAGTAATCCTTCCTTTTTTACCTGTGGAATGTTATAACAGCCTGCTTTCACTTATTTTCTGACACTAAGTATTTCTTGTTAAGGACTGTATAAACACTCTTGACTTGAGTGGGAATGACCAAAACTTCACAAAAGACTACCCTTGTTTAATACTTATTTGCTTGTGTAGGCCTCCTACCATGGAGCTATACTATCTTTTGGCTTCTAAAAAGCTATCCGAATAAGCTACCATAGTTTCCTTCCCGCTCCCCACTTGTATTATGGTGCATATAGGGAAGTTAGAGGAAAACCCTTGGAAATCGGTTTTCTTCTACCATGTATGTCTAAGGATTAATCTCAGATCTTCAGGCTTGCATAGCACCTAATTTTATCCACTGAGCTATCTTACTGCACAACTTCTCATAGTTTATTTTTTAATGAGTACTTTTTAAGTTTTATGATCGCCATTACTTCTAAAGGATATTATTTTGTCTTAAAAGTTTTAATTTATAGCCTCTCTAAACATTGAGCTTGGCTCAATAAAATAGTAGATAATAGCTTCTAAAGTCCAAGTATAACATGTTAGTATTCAAGAGACTTAGTGAACTTTGAGTGGAAATGTACCATTTTACTGTTATTTTTCTGCCATTACTAGTAGTTGCAGGTTGATAAAATGGTGAATTAACTGTAGATGGCTTTATGTTACTTTAAAAGTAAGAGTAATTAAAAGCATTTTAAATTGTAAAACATTTCAGAATTCAGGACTTAAAAGGTTCCAGAGGACATGTATTCTTACAACTGTACTCCAGCCTGAAAGTAATTAGTGTTATGAAAGTGGAAAGGGCATATATAAACATTAAATAATGTATACTGGGTTCTTGGACCCAGCGGGAAATACGCATGTTTATTTCCGTATCATTTGTTTTTCTTGTTTAATTGAGACTGATTTCCTTATGAGGATGAGATGTTAAAAAAAAAAAAAAACTAGAAGAAAGCTAATGAGATCAGACCAAATGAATATTTAAAGTCACAGTTTTACTGTAAAAAATAAACCCAGAGCCAGACTTAGTGGTGTGTGCTGGTAATCTTAATAAACAGCAGGCAAAGGCGAGACAGTGGTCAACTGGAGGCCAGTCTGAGTTGCATAACAAGCCCTTGTCTCAGAAAAGTAAAATAAGCCCATTAATTGCAACTCTTTAGGGTCCTGGTTGGTTTGGATAAAACTTAGTCATTTGGGCCTCTGATAAATCTCCAGCATACTGTTTGTGCCATACCAAATGTAGGACTTTGATGTCCTTATACTTATTACTGATTTGACTCAAACTTAGAGCTACTTTCCTTATTGAAGCTTAAAAAAAGTCTCTTCTGTCTGAAATTTAGGATGTCCTTTTCACTTACTGCATGGCAGAATTTGAGAAGGTGGATAATATTAGAGAGGAAACATTGCTGGTGAAAGAACAGATTAGTAAGGCTTTTTTAAAAAAATTATTTCTTAATTTTTTTTTCTAGTGATTAGTAAGACTTAACAGAGGGCAACTTGTCAGTGTTTGTCAAAATATTTTGATTCTTGTGTTTGATTTCAGGGGAGCTATTGTACAGATAAACTTTATTTTGTGTGCGTGTATGTACTAGAGAGCATTGTGACATCAGGCATCATTCTGTATTACTCTATCTCCTTACTGCTTTGCTTTGGGGTTTCCCAGGCTCCACCTTCCAGGACTGGAATTGCAGGTCACAACCATATGTGCCAGGCATTTTTACGTGGGATCTGGGAATCCAAACTCGGGTCCTTCTGCTTTTGGGGCAAAGGCTTTAAATACCATGAACATCTTGCCAGCCTTAGACATAAATTAAGAATTTTCCTTTTATACAAACAAAAGGAGTGGTTGTCTCTGCCTTTCTCCCTTCCTCCTCGTCTCCTATCCTCCCATTCCTTCACCAATCCATCTCTCTTCTTTCCACCTGCCTGCCTGTTTGCTTGTGTAGACCACAGGGCTCCCTTCGGGTTGTCTGTACTAGTAGGGACTTGGCAGTATAAGTGGCCCTGCCATGGCAGGGACTCCTCTTTACCTGTCTTGCCCCTGCCCCGATGGTTCTCACTGTGGTAGTTATTTCTCCTGAGATTCTCACTGGTCTATGGGGTGATATTGATAAGTCAGCTATTGTGTAGGTCCAGTGGGTATAGATCTCATTGCAGTGAGCTCCTGGATACAGCAGCCCTGTTGTGACTGAAGTGACCTGGCCAGCAGTGGACCTCCCCACTGTTAGGCTCTTACAATCTTATCACCCAGACTTCCACAAGGTTCTCTGAGCCTTAGGATGGGAAGAGATTTGGATGATCTGATTTGGACTGAGCATTTTAGGATCATTGATATCTGCATTCCCGTTGGTTGTGGTTTCTGTTTTACTACTCTTCACTACTCTTAAGGAGATCTTATCTAAGGATAATAGTGAGAGAAGTTGAGATGATGGTTTACTATCAGGTATTTTTGGTCAATACAAAGATACCTCTGATCTTATCTATTTTCTCCGCTTCTGCTGTTGTTTGGATAGACTTACATTACTGGGCAGTGTTTTCTGATACTGAGAGGGGCTTAACAGCTAGTTAGCAGGTAATTGGTTAATTAACCCCACTCCCTACCTCCCTTCCCTTTGAAGCTTATCTTTTGTAGACGCTTTATTCATATACTTGCCTTTTTTTTTTTCTCTCTATTCGTTTGAGTTCTTCTTCCACCCGCCCCTCAATTTATGTTCTTTTACAGTTTGTGGGTGTTGTAAATCTGAAGGTTTAATGTTAGGATTCACATATAAGAAAAAACATAAAGGATTACATTATTAAAAGCTGTTTAGCAAAAGAAATTGTTAATCAAACAAAAAGGCAGCCCATAGGATTGGAGAATGTCTTCGCTAAACCACACATTTGATAATAGGACTAATACCCAGAGTATACAAAAGACTAAAAAATTTAAAAATACCAAGGAAGTAAGCAACCCAATTGGAACAAAAAAGAAACTTTTCATAAGATGAAATTCAAATGTCTAACAAATATCTTAGCCATTAAGGAAATGTACATTAAAACCACCCTGAGATATCATCTCACTCTGGTCAGAACGGCTAAGATCCAAAACACAACAACAATTGGTAGTGAGAATGTGTCTGAGAGGGGAACTCTCATTCTACATTGTTCATGGAAATGTAAACTCACACAGCCTCTCTGGAGATCAGTTTGGAAGTTCCTAAAAAAGTTAAAAATTGAAATACCATACTACCCAGATATTCTGCTCCTGGGAATATTCCCAAAGAACACTACATGCTGTTGCAGAGTTACATGTACAACTATGTTCATAGTAACTTACCATAATAATACCAAAAAAAAAAAAATGGAATTAACCTAGCCGTCTAACATTAGACAAAATGGACAACAAAAATGTGGTACTTACACAATGGAATACTGTTCAGCTGTCAGGAAAAATTAATGAATGAAATTTGCTGGTAAATGGATGAAGCTATAAGAAATTATGAGTGAAAGTATCCCAGATGAAGATATATTTTTGTATGTGGTAATTATTCATCTTGACAGAATTATTATAGTTTGATATCATAATACCAAAAGATCAGAAATAATGTGTCTGCAATTGGAATTTTTAAAATAATTTTATTTTTCTTTTTGAAAAAAAAATTTTTTAAGACAGGTTCTCATGCCATCTTCTGCAGTTGGGATTCTAATAGATTATAGTACTACCATTGTGCAGTAGAATTAGGGAAGTTCTGTAAGGTTCTTGGGAAACACTCAAAATGCATCACACTGGGGCTTGGCAAACTTTTTTAAAGTCCCAGATAATAAGTCATATGGTTTCTATGGGGCTACTCAGTTCTGTTGTCAAGTGATGCAGCCGTAAATAACACATAAATTGGTATGCTTGTGCTCTGGTAAAACTTCATTATGAAAAAACCCAAGTGGGTCATGGTAATTGTAAATATTTTAGCCACTTAAGGTAAGTGAGTAAAACAGTAAAGTTAAGTAAAAACAATAAAGAAGCTAGTGTTTCCAAGATACTTTAGCATATAGTCAGTATAAAAGATTATTAGTCAGAATTTTAAAATTATTTTATTTTTCTAGTTTTACAAGCATATTGAATACTTATCCTTGCTTTCCTCTGTCCTTCCCCTCCCCATGTCCCTTCCTTCCCTTCATCTAGCCATTCCACTCCCTCCTGCCCTTCTGCCTGTCCACTTTTATAGACCCCAGGGCTCTCTCTGGTTTGTCTGCCATTGTGGGGGTTTAGACTTCTTGTGGCATACCAAGTTGTCTCTCTTCGAGCTATCTCACTGATACGGGCGTATTCCTTCACTTATTTCTTGAGTGCCTCCATACTCTATGGGAGCATGTTGGTATATCAGTCCTTACGCAGGTCTGATAAGGACAAGTCTCACTTCAGTGAGTTCCTAGATGGAATGGAATGTCTTATCCAATGGTTGACTTTCCCATTTTAGGTTCTTACAATCTTACTGCCCCCTTTTCCTCAAGGTTCCCTAAGCTTTAGAATGGAGAGAGATTAGGTTGGCCTGATTCTGGGTGAGCCTTCCTGGGTCGCAGGTGCTCTGCATTGTGGCTGGCTGCTGTTGTCCACTTCACTGCTCTTCTACTGCCCATCTGTCAGGAGTGTTGAGTTCCTCTACCTCTGTTGTAGAAGAAAATTTCTGTGCTGAGTGTTAAGTGCTCTTCAAATCTGTGAGTATAATAGAGCAGTTTGGTGTACTGTCTTCCTACCTATAGGTTCTTAGGCTATTTTTTTCCTTATTGATTCATTTCCTTCCCTTTTTCAGATTCTCGTTCTAGTTAACAGAAATAGGAATGTGTTTCATTCTAACAAGCAGGTCTTGAGGATTTTTTATTTTTCTATCAAGTCTTTGAGATCTGGTTTTATTTACACTTACAATATACTTTGCTCTGTACACTTAAAATAATTCTGTAGTTATATAGGAGTTAGTGACTTTTACAGTATTAGCAGTGACCATGATTTAGAGAACATTTATTCCTTAGAAGTTCCTTGTATCCTTCCATTAGGAATCAGTCGTCACCAGGCAATACAACAAAACAATGTATTTTGTACTGGATTTATTAATTTTCAATAGATGCCCCATGCCTCTTCAGACACCAAGTGTGTCACATTGTCTGTCTGTGCTTTTTGCCCTTACAGGTGTACCTTTTCTTCACTTTGTCTTGAATGAACTGATGAGACTTTTCCCTTATGTATTAGGGATGTCGTTTATAGGACATACACAGCTTTACCATTGTTAGGCCTTAAGTAAGCTTGCTTATTTCTCAAACGTACAGCATATGATTGCTTAGCCATATACTATTAAACAAAATAAGTGGCCATAGTTGTAGTTTTAAGTAGTAGCCATTTAAGGTAAATGAGGAATAGTAAAATTAGTAAACCAGTGTTTCCAAACTATTGCAGCATATATTCACCATCTATTCTCTTCACTGAAGTTGAAGTGCACATAAGTATGCACTTGCACACTGTATATTTTGGAATGCAAAGAAAGTATTTTATTTCTCATGGCTCCTTGGCATTAGTTTGTCTATATCAAGTACTAAAGGATCATATACTAATCATAAATTTATTTTCAAGAAATTATTTTTTAAAGTGTCATTTTGTGGGGCTGGAGAGGTGGCTCAGGGGTTAAGCCTCTGCCTTGCATGCGGACGGTCCAGAGTTCGGAGGGTCCAGAGTTCGGATCCTAGACCCCACATATAGACGCCGGGTGGAAGCAGGAGCGGCCTGCGTTTCCGGTCCTAGTAGGGCGGAGCCTGTGAATCCCCGGGCAGAGTAAACAAGGAGGAGGTGGAGGCGACCATGGTGGTTCCCGAATTCGCCCGTGGTTCTACGCACACATACACGCGCACAATTGTATAAGTAATAATAATAAAAAAATTTTAAAAATGTCATTTTGTGCATGCATGCGCGCTTGTGTGTCATGGTGTGAATGTGTAGGTCATAGGACAAGCATTTGGGGGTTAGTTTTTCTTTCTACCTTGTGAATTCCAAGAATGGAACTCCCTTGCACCACAAGTGATTTTTTTTTTTTTTTAAATCTGCCGAGCCATCTTACCAGACTTTCTGAAATCATTTTTTTTTAAATTTTTATTTATTTATTCAATTGTGTGTGTGTGTGTGTGTGTGTGTGTGTGTGTGTGTGTGTGTGTGTAGAACCACGGGCGAATTTGGGAACCACCATGGACACCTCCACCTCCTCCTTGTTTACTCTGCCCTGGGATTCACAGGCTCCGCCCTACCAGGACCAGAAACGCAGGCCGCCCCCACTTCCGCCCGGCATCTATACGTGGGGTCTAGGATCGGAACTCAGAACCTTCTGCCTGCAAGGCAGAGGCTTAACCCCTGAGCCACCCCTCCAGCCCCCTGAAATCATTTTAATGAATTTATTTGTATGGATTTTATATAGGTTTTTGGAAATTGAACTCAGGTCTTCATAGCGCTAAAGCAGTTGTACTTTGAAAGTAGAATAGCAGTGCTTGTATCAAAGAATGTATGATGAGAGGTCAACTTGTCTATGAGCTTCTGGTGGTGGTGTATGCTTGCCAGCACTCGGAAGGCTGGGTAGGAAGATGGTGAGTTTGCTCTGCCTGAACTGCTATCCCCCTCCCCCACCCTCTTTTTTTTCTAGGAAAAGCAAATTTTCCCTTGAAAATACTTCCCCTTTTAGCATTAATTATTTTTTGAGGGGGTTTGGGGTCATACAGGGTGCCACTCTGGAAGTTATTAGATTTACCAAAATCTTCTGCCTCAGCCTTCCAAATGCAGGGATTACAGATGTGAGCCATGGGTATGAGATGATAAAGTTTCAGAGATATACCTGATGGATGAAAATCTACATATTTTTAATCTATTTGGTTACATAAATCATTGTGCTATAAAGCTTAGAAGTTAAAGCATTGTTTTACTATTTTGTGATGAAATAATTTTGTTCAAACCCTATGTAATTGGGATCCCTTTGGGATAATTTATCTTCCTAAGATAATTTTGGCGATAGCTCTGAGGAGTGCGAATGACTCTGTACTCTTCAGATAGAAAGTGACTTTTTGTTTTTCTGAAAACAAAACAAAACAAAACAGTATTTGAGGGAATAAAACCTTCACCTGACATCTGAGCACATATGACAACATCTTATGCTTCTTAGTTTTTACTGATATGTAAACACTTTTCAGTTTTAAGAAGTTAAGAATCAAATCTAAGAAGTTGATCAAATCTTTGAGAATCTACCACGTATCAGTGATTTGGTTACCTTGATTATAGTGTTAATAAAAATAGCAATAGCATATGTATCACTATAGTTGAGTAAAATAATACTTTGGGAAGAGGTAACTATGAAATTTGGTAAATTTGTAGTTAATGTGAATTTTGTCAGTTTTCGTTGCTGTTGTTCCTTCGAGGGGTTGGACATAATTGCCTTATTTCATTTCAGGGATCCTTCTAAAGTACATATTCTGGTACCTGGTGCTGGACTAGGAAGACTGGCCTGGGAAATAGCTATGCTAGGTTATGCTTGTCAAGGAAATGAATGGAGTTTTTTTATGCTCTTTTCTTCCAACTTTGTACTCAACAGGTATTTAATTTATTTCTTTCTGGACCTAATAATCTCTCAGTGTACAATTACACGAACTATTTTTGAATAGTTCTGAATTTGAAGAAAATATTACATTCAAAAATACTTGTATCACATTACCAACCACTTGAACCAATGTATTTAGTTAACATGATAAGCATCTGTTTAGATAATTATTGGGCATTTCATCAAACTGCTGTGGTTTCTGAACAGAACCTTCAAGATTAAGTATGTTATAACTCACTATTCTTTAATTTCCTCTTTTGTTCCGTTAGTGTAGTGAGAATTTGGGGGAGCATTCATAATTATTTTCCTTAATGAAGCTTGTATTAAGTGGCCATGACCCAGTTGGAAAGATTGAGAGCTTCTGTGTTCTTCAGTAGAAGATGATGAAAAAGAGTCAGAAATCATATGTTCAAGAAAAACAAAATCTGCTTTTTTTGAATAATATGACAATGGATAATTTATTCAATTATTCAATGATAAATTATTGATGACAGTTCAACTTTGGTTGAGAAGGGGAGAACAAGGTTATGTGAAATAATTGAACTAAGTAACACATCTAGTTCAGTTGTTTTTACTTGTAAAATAAAAGCCAAAAATGCATCTTTGCTGAGTGTTGTGCTGAATGCCTGTAATACTAGCTTTTTGGATGTAGAGACAGGAGAAATAGGATTCAAGGTCATCCTTGACTACACAAGAGTTTGAGTCAGCTTGGCTTTTATGAGACCCTGTCTCAAAAAAAAATTTGGGGGGGTATACATTTCTAAAAATTTCAACAGCACACTTGTATCTCTGAATCTAATTTTTTCTTTTAATCCATTATTGATTGCTCATGTACACATACATACAATTTCAGATAACTGACTTCACTGTGATAATGACACTGTTAAGTTGTAGTGGATTGGACTGGGGAGATGACTCAGGGGTTAAGACTCTGGTTCACAAACACAAGGTTTTGGGCCCTGATGGGCGGAGCCTGGGAAATCCCAGAGGGAAGCAAGAAGGAGGTAGAAGCAATCAGGATGATTCCTGAAGTCACCCTTGATCCTCTACAGGAAAACACAGTGCCTTATGATATATGCGCGCACATGCACCAATTTTTTTTTAAGTTCTGATGAATTATCTATGAAAACTTTCAATCAAATGTATTTTAATATTTAAAGTATGCTTTGTTGGTAAAGTATCGAGTTAACGCTGAATCTTACGTTATGTTTTGCAGATGTTCAGAAATTAATAAGTATAAGCTTTATCCCTGGATCCATCAGTTTAGCAATAACCGGAGATCAGCTGATCAGATTCGACCCATCTTTTTCCCTGATGTTGACCCACACAGTCTTCCTCCTGGTTCTAACTTTTCTATGACTGCAGGAGATTTTCAGGAGATTTATTCAGAATGCAGTAAGTTCCAAGCAAGCATTTAAAAGGTTTTGTCTGTTAATCTAAAGAGTGACTCAGTGTGTCAAAATGTACTTTGAAAATAAAATGTAAGGTGATGATAGAATATAATGTGTATTTCAGTATAGACTATTTTCAAGCTTATGTACAAGACAGTAATAAGGAGTATAAAGAAATATATGAAGTCCAGAGATGCCCACTCTTTTGAGTTTGTTAGTATTGGACAACCTGTAAAAGAAGTGCAAAAGCAGTAAGGTAAAAATAAGCCAGTGTGAGAATGGAGCTCTTTGTAGAGAGGTGATGACAGAAAGGGAAAATTAGTGTTTGAGACCCAGAGATAATAATGAAGTAGACTAGATGATAAACAGACCTCTTAAAAATACCATTTGGTAATATTTAGTGATTTGTTATCATTAGCGATTTCTACATGGATTACTATTGATCAAATCTTTGAGAATCTACCACGTATCAGTGATTTGGTTATCTTGATTATAGTGTTAATAAAAATAGTAATAGCATATGTATCACTATATTGAGTGAAATAATACTTTGGGAAGAGGTAACTAGTAAGTTTAAAAGATGAATGAAAGAAAATGTAACAGATGAAGTGATTTGGTTTTCTTGATTAGATACCTGGGACTGTATTGCCACCTGTTTCTTCATAGACACAGCTCACAATGTAATTGATTATATTGATACAATATGGAAAATACTCAAACCAGGTGGAATTTGGATAAATCTTGGTAAGTGCTTCAATGTTCCTTAACATTTTACACATTAATCTGAGAGCTTTTGGTAATGTCATAATACCAAATGTTTGTGGAAATTATAATTGTGTTGTCCATGTCCTTAAAACTGCAGTGTGTTTTAGACCACATTCTAGTGGCGATGGCCTAGTGGAAACCCAAAATTTGTATGCTCATTTTAACATACTGGTCACTCTCACCAGAGTCATAACATCAGAATATACTAATTTTTAGTGTAGCAAATGGGTAGCTATTTCTTTAACACCTACTCCGTCCAGACAATGGGAGTCCTTTTTGATAGGAAGAATTTTTACTGTTGTTTTTAATGAAGCATTTGGGGAAAAGATTTGATCTCTTCATGCAACCTTCCTTTCCACCACATATGCACTGGGGGAAAGTAGATATGATAGTTTTTCTAACTCTTCTTGAGTTTAAGGAGTAATAGAAATGTAATTTCACTTATGGGGAAAAAAAAAACTTATTTATATATATATAAAAAAAAAACACCCTGTTGCTTGCTAAGCTGTGTCCCCTGTCCCTTAGAGCAGCCCTAGACAAAAAGGCCCTGCTTAGTATCCAATGAAATTGAGACAAGGGTTACATAGCAGGCAGAGAGGTCCTATTGCTTATTTAAATCATGCAGATTCATTGCCTGGTTTGTAGCTTAAGTGTCAGCATGAATATGTGATTGATATTTGATGCTAGTATGGTAAAGGGCTCCCCTCACTTGTGGTTTTGGTCTTTCTACTGTATTTGACTTTTTTTAATTATATAAAAACAATTTTGTTTATGCACACTTGTTTTACTATTATTTTATTTAGCTGTATAAGTTATTATTATCTTGTAAGTGAGCCTCCTGTTGACCAACAATACTTGTGCTGCAGTGTTAGTCATCAGTCATGGGCCACAGAAGTGGAGCACAGTAGCTAATGGGAGCAAATTAGAGTTTACCGTCATCTATTGCAGTTTCAAACAACTTGAAGAATTAAAAGAATGGGAAAATTTACTGTAGGTTACTATTTCACAACTAAAATTCTTTGTATATATTAAGAGAATATTTTTAAAAACCTGAGAATCAAGATTCAGACTTTTTGGCAGTATAATTGACACAAAAATTCTTTTTGAGGAGTGTAATCTGATACATCTTTGACAACTAGATAACAGTGTAGCTACCACCAATTCAGGGAACAATTCATGTCTTTCTTCCCTTAAAGATCCATATGCACCATCTCCATTAGTGCCCTGCCTCTGGCCTCTAATACTGAAGCCACAGTAGAGTTTCTGTAGCTTTACTTTCCCCTTTTCCTGAATACCGTGTAACAAAACCTATAGGTTATACAGTATGGCAGTTTGAGTCTGGCTTGCACTGTTTAGTACAATCTTTTTGAGATGCACCTATGTTACTATATGAATCAGTGAATTCTCTGGTCGTACATTCAGCAATGTGCTATTATCCTGCTGAATAATATTTCATATGACATTTGTATTTTTGCCTGATTATTATCATTATGAATAAAGTTGCTATTAATATAAACAGTCAGGTATAAATCTTCATGCACCTACAAGTTTTCATTTCTCTTGGGTAGGACTTAATGAAAAAAATTTCTTGGTTATATGTGATGAGTATATCTACAATTTTGTAAGAAAATACGTTTTTCAAAGTGACTTCATCATTGCATCCTACCCTTGCTAAGATGTTATATTGCAAGTGAAAAGCTATATAGATCATTCTTAATTCAAAAACCCAGATTGCTCCAAAATATAAAACTGGGAGCACTGATAATGAATGACACTGTAAATGGAAAATTCATATCTATGTTCATGTGATAGATCATAGTCAATTCATGTCCACTAAAATATTGTGCAAAATTACTTTTATAGGTTGAGGTTATAGCCCAGTGGTAGAGCACCTGTTACTTAATATATGCCAAGTCTGGATTTGATGCCCAGCATTGCCAAAAATGAAAAACGTTCACACTATGTTTTATAAGTGAATATCACACATAATTTTGTGCTTAGATTTTGGTCTACGATGTCCTCAAAGTATTTTATTTCATATGTTAAATATTCTAAAATCCAAACACTTCTGGTCTCAAGCATTTCAGCAAAAGGACCCTCAATTTGTAATGCTTTTACAAAGCAGCTTGGTAATTTGAGGCAAATTAATAAAAGTATTTGTTCTCTCTAACCCTAAATAAAGAAATGTTAAGAGAAAAATCTGAAGTATATGCAGATGTCTGCTAAAGAACAATTTATAATAGAAGACTACAGGAAATATAAACTGTTGTCTTTTGTAAAATTACAAATGCTCAAATCATACATTCAGCAATGTGCTAGGGATTTCGGTAGACTCCAGAGCAGCAGAAGACATGTTTATTTAAGCTTGGTTTGTAGTATAGGTACAAAACACTGATAATTATCTGAAAATAATGAGTGAATGATGCAACAGTGTATCATTGAGTTTTAAGTTATGCTCTATTAAGAGGATGGGGCTAAAGACTTTGATGGATTTAGCAACATTTTAAAGTATGGCTAAAATTTAATTTGGAGAGAGAGTGATTTCTAGATTGTGTACATGGGTGAAAATAAAATACAGTATATACAAGACTCACTAGAAAATAGTATGCATATATAATAAACCCATATTTAATCAGATAGCTTTAAGACAATGGAGAGCTGGGGAGCCAGCCGAATGCTTCAGGTACTTCTTTGCAAGCTAGCGGACCAGCACTCAGGGAATAGTTGGGTGGGTGTGGCCTTCTGCCTATAATTCCTGTTTCAAAGATAAAGACAAGGAATCTACAGAGCTGGCTTGGGTTTGTCTCAGGTTTGTGAGGAGGATTCCTAATATTAAACTTGGACTTTTACGTGCATGTACAGCACACATGAAAATGAGTAAAATAAACATGGAGAGACAACATACGCCTTAAAAGCTGAGAAATACTTTTTTTTTAAATTGAGGCTTTGCAGTCTTAAGGGATTTGGGACAGCTTGGGATTCAACAGATGGTCAGTAAATGGTATTTATGATCACTCTTACTAATGCTGACATAACTAGTAGAAATACAGTTTTGACAGAATAGGTAGATAGGAACCAGTGTTGGCTTTTGAAAGAGTGCTAAATATAAATTATAATCATGGTCATTTTTGTCTAGTGGTTTGCATAGCATAAAAATGGAGGAGCTATGCATGGCTACAATCCTAGCTCATAGGACCAAGGCAGGAGGTTCTTGAGTTTCTGGCAAGCTTGGGCTACATAGTGTGTTTGAGATCATCCTGAACTACATTGAGAGGTTCCACTTTGTTTGTTTGTTTGTTTTTTGGAGGTGTGTGGAGAAAGGGGTTAGAGCAAAAATGTCTGATCCAAGGTTTGGCAGTGTCTTGGGAGAAGAAGTATTGTCCTCCTTGCTACTTTTTTTTTTTTTATACTTATTTTCTGTGTGTGTGTGTGTGTGTGTGTGTGTGTGTGTCTCAGAGGGCACTATATGTTCTTGTAGAGGACCAAGGGTGACTTCGGGAATTATCCTGGATTGCTTCTACCTCCTTTCTTATTTCCCCCTGGGATTGGCCCACCAGGTTGGAAGTTCAGGCCACCAGTTCTGCCTGGCGTTTTTATGTGGCACGTAGGATCCGAACTCAGGACTTTCTGCTTGCAAGGCGGAGTCTTAACCCTGAGCCATCTCTCCAGCCCTCTCTCCTCCTTGTTACTTTTATCCCATGAATAGTATATTGTTGAGGATTATGGGTAGAGAAAGTTGAATAGATAGAACTTACAATTAATCTAGTGAATGGAAAGACAAGAAGTAGATAGTCTGAAGGTATAATTGCAAGGTAATAGTGTTTTCTTATGTGGCTGATGAGAAAATTTTGGGTTTGAATCAGATGTTAATTCCTTGAATATATAGGCTAGAGAGCAGACAAGTCAAAAATAGCTGTTATCATGGACTGGTGCTTCTGTCATGGCTGGTGCTTACTCAGTACCATATTTCTAGTAGATAACTTTGTAATTGTGTCAAGTCATGCAGACATACGACAGGAGGGTCAGAACCAGGGTTCTGAGTAGGGCACTTATGTAGCCATCATTTGTGTCGCTTCCTCCAGGAAGCCTTCTCTGTAAGCTCTCTGCACTTACACAATCTCTTACCAGGCGAGCTTTATCTTTCTCTGTTTTCATATAACTAGTTTGTAACTGCAGTTTTGCATTTACTTACAGAACTATAATTACAATATGCCTTTGGAATTTGGGGACTTAACATTCTGATTCATCTACTCCTTCAGTAACTGAAGAGTTACAGATGAAGGCCCATGATGTGGATAATCACACTGCCGGGCAGGTATACACAGAGGGACTTACTCCCAATTGAGTGTAGACTCAGTTTTCTGATGTTGGTTACTGAGCCAGTTTCCAAAGTTTGGATAATTGTCTTCAACACGTGTAGTGGTTCTTTTCTATTTTTGTTTCGTTCACTGCTCATCTAGTCTGTTTGGAATCCAGTCTGTAAGCAATTTCGTGCTTGTTTCTATCCAGTAATTCTTACCCTCAGTGTCTTTAAACTATAGGTCCTCTGCTATACCACTTTGAAAATTTGGCAAATGAGCTTTCCATAGAGTTGAGCTATGAAGATATTAAGAATGTTGTTCTGCAATACGGATTCCAGCTAGAGGTAAGGACCAAATAAGACACTGCCAGAGTTTAACTTTCAAAACTTCTGAACAAGAATGTAGACGTTAGAGCAGCATTTATTTCTTAACATCTTTTTTCATCCATACAATTAGGATAATTTTACATAGCTTTCAGAACTACAAAGATGTGGGATATTGCATATGTTAAGGCACAATTAATTTCTGGCAAAATGAACTTTGAGTATATAACAGTGGATCATAATAATGGCATTGGTCTCTCACAGGGAGCTACTAAGTAGACAAGACTCTGAAAGAACTAGAGGTGGTAGGAAGACAGGTGTAAAAGAAATACAATTCTCAGTATATTTTTTTTTCCTAAGGCTCAATCCTTTTTGTCATATGTTACATAAGGTATTATACTTTGACTGTTGTGCTACAGTTGCTTACTTAGAAACATTCCCTTTGTTTACAAAATAATAAGTGTCTTCTTAAGAATGAAGGGAAACAAAATATTATAGTAGTCTGTAGTTAAAGACTGAGTTTGAGTCCACTTTTATTGCATATTAATGCTGTACGGATGTCCTGCTCTTTTATAAAGTAAGATTATTGATAGTGTCAGTCCCATGGGGACTGTTGTTTGGAGATGCTTAAGATGTTTAGTGTTTTTAAATGGTGTTGCCATCTTGATCTACATTATCATTATGATTTTGTGTTTGCATTGCAGGTGGAAAAAGAATCTGTATTGTCAACATATACTGTGAATGATCTTTCTATGATGAAATACTACTATGAATGTGTTTTGTTTGTGGCCCGCAAACCACAATAATGGTCTTAAGTGATATTACCCAGAAAAAAAGTTTAATAGCAAATGCTAAAATAAAACAACTCAGAATCAACTACCAGTGATGACAGGACACAACCTCAGATCAGTGGTGCCTTCTTATTCCTAATGAAATCTAGACATAGTAACTATTTTCTTAATATCTGTGCTTTTTTTGTACTACACAAGTAAAATATGGAGGAAATATCTTCAAGTACTTTTTTCCTTGAAGTCCAGAATTCTCTTTCAGTAGGAAAGAAACCTAAACTCCAATCTTCATGAACCTGTTGTGAGTCTGCCATATTACTGATTGATGGTATTGAAGTCCATAATTAGCTCCCTCTTGGCTTTCCATTGCCCATGTTGTTTTTAGAAGAGACTAAGGATCCTGTTACATTGAGCATCTGGAATTGGGACTTTGTTCATAATGGATCGAAGCAATCTAAACATAAAATGCGTGTCTATTCTTTCATCATTCAGATTAATCAATTTATTATCTTTTTTTTTTTAAGCTCAGTTGAATTTAGAGAAACACCAGTCACATTTCATTTTGATGAAACGTTGAATTCAGTTGTATGAGGGAGAAATCAACATTCTGAATATAGCACAAAAGGCTTTCATTAAAAGCAGTGCTAGGCTGGAGATATGGCTCAGGGGTGTTAAGACTCTGTCTCACAAGCAGAAGGTCCTGAGTTTAGATCTCACGTCCCACATAAAAACACCAGGTGGAAAAGGCAGCAGCAGCCTGTGTTTCCAGCCCTGATGGGTGGAGCCTGGGAAATTGCACAGCAAAGCAAGGAGATAGAAGCAATCCAGGATGATTCCTGAAGTCACAGGGACATGGTACCCTCTGATACACACACACACACACACACACAAAATCAAAATAAAATATTAAAAAGCAGTGCTAAGCAACTGGAAAAAATAAAATCTGCTCATTTGAAAATAACTAAATTAGAAATTAATTTAAAAGTTTATCAGCGCGATGTTTACAATGTTCTTTTTTACTTAAAATAGGTGGATTATGAAAGCAAGCACTTTTGTAGTTAAAAAATTAAATTCTAGTAAAAATTGTCATAATAGTATTAATGTGATAAATTTCAAATATGAAATTCAGGGATAAATTAACGCCCACAGCCTATGTCTTCAACATGCTAAGCAATAGTCATTAATTTCCATTTAATATCTGTTCCCTGATGTGGATAGACTTCAAACAGTGTTCATACATGCTGCTTTAGTTTTCTACCTCTAGGGCGCCGTTTTGGGGAAGTTTTCCTTTAAATAACTTTTATTGAATTTATTCTTTGACCTCCTTAAATTTTGATATTTGTTATTCTGTTTTTACAAGTTAAGAAAGCAGAGATGACTAGTATTTTATCCTTTTCTTGAACAAAGGAAAAAAACTCTCTGGATATTTTCATGATTGTGACCTGTGACACTGGGTTAGACAGACTGACTAGTATGTTCTGTTGGTGTATATGCCATTTTGCTGTGCTTCAATAGCAAAACTTACTGTAAAATCTTTAGTCCCTGCTGTCACTTGGGTTGTGGGATCACTGATTTGCAGCTTTCTGGCTGGGTGTGGTTTCTGCACACAGAAGGACCTTACATTCTTCACTCCTATTGTGCAGCAGGAGGCTGAGTTACTTTGACTTTTCACAGTAAGAACTCTCTAGTCTACTTTTCTTTAATTATCTCTAGTGATTGTGTTACTCATTATTTCCTAGATGTTTATTTGATAGGCATTCTTGTTACTTAAAAATGGCAAGGAAAGTTGGCTCAGTGGTGAAGCCTTGAAAGCAGAAAGTCCTGAGTTTGGATCTTGGTTCACATGTAAAAAACATCAGTGGGAAATGGTAGTAGCATGAACTTCTGGCCCTGGAAGGCAGAGCTTGGGAATATCCAGGGCAGCACAAATGCAAGGTAGAGTAATGCAGGATGATTTCCGAAGTCATCCTCGGGCCTCTACAGATACACACAGTTTCCCCTGATATGCAAGGACACATGTGAACATACATACCAAAATAAAAAAATGGCCAGGGAGGAAATCATTTCTCCAAATTATATTTTAAGGATAAAAAACAAAGTTGTTGAGTATTTTTAAAAACATCAATCCAAAAGAAATGCATGGCAATTTTGAATAATTTAGAATGCTTTTTATTCATTGACCAGGATTTTTTTTTTTAACCTCTTGAAATTTATCTTAACAAAGGCAAAACTTGTGGTTGGTTGGTTACATACAGTTTTTTGGCCTGCTTTCTGCTGTCAGTTTTTATTCTTCAGTAATGTTACTTAGGTTTCTAAATCATAGCTTGTATTTTACTTAATTAACTCTAAAATCAGTTCATTGTTAAATTTTTCTTGGCATCATGAATATTTTTTAAATGTTTTGTGCAGATTTACATCACTTTCTCATTGCTTTTGCAGTCAGTATGTTCTAACCGTGAAGATGTGGTGCACATCAGTCATAGAAGTGTCACTGGAGGATTTCTTTTATTTTGCATTTCTTGTTTAGATCTAGTTGCTAAGTGTGTAAGCTTTAACGTTTTCTATTTTTTTTCTTAACGCTATACATTTTTATAAGGTAATCATTGTGTTTACTTTTTTAAAAGATTTTCATATTCTGAAGAGGTGTAGATTGAGGATATGTTAAATCAGTGAGCAAGTTAGAACATAAAATATGCAGGGAAGTGGTAGAAATCACAGTGTGAAATCACCAAGCTTGAAAACTGTGAAGTGTATGCATTTATATGTAATTCTTACTCCGAAAGTTGCCAGACAGACTGAACTGGAAGCTTCATGTCTGCATGAAATTTCCTATATATATCTATTTTTAAATGTGTATGATGGACTTAAATTTAAATATTAAAGTCTGCCAATTGCTATGAAACAATATTTGCTTGGTTGTTTCCCTCTAAGTAATAATGATATATATGTATGGAAATATTAATTGATCCCTTATTTTTGAATCCTTAGTTAGCCTATTTTTGTATGCTTTTAAAGTGTCAATAATGCCATGTTTTAACCTTGAATTTGTTAAAATGTGCACTAACTATTTTCACTTTGTTTCATTCAAGTTGTAATGAAGTTGGAGTTCTCCCAAGGAAAAGAATAAATTTGATCTTCAGTATTATTAGATAATAGACAAAGAACTATAAAAGCAAATAGAAAAAAAAATGGTAAGATCAACAGAGTAGGAGAAGGAAAAGCAGTTAGATGACTGTGTTCATCATCTTGAACTATTACTTGCCAGAGGCCTATAAGAACTTGGGACAAGGTCACCTGTGGGCCTCCACCAGCCTGCTTTCTGTTGCTGTGGCAACACACCTAAGAATACCATGAAGGGTAGGTTGACTGGTCTAGTGGCTTCCGTGTCAGCCAGTAATCACTTGGCTGTTCTTCGTGGGTGTCATGGGACGCAGAATGTCAGCATGTGGCAGAGCAGAGCTGCTGCCCCTACGGCAGCTGAAAGGCAAAAGCACAAGATGGGAGGCACCTGGAGCAGGAAGGCGGCCAGCACCTCGAAAAGTCTGATTTGGAATATACCAATGGGTTAATTAAAGCATTCATGAGGTCAGACTCCCCACTTCTGAACATCCATTACTGCCATTAAGGACCCAGCTACTAGCACATGGGCCTTTCCTTCCCTACTGTGTTCACCTGTCCACAAAGCTGCAGGAACCTTTTTAGAGTTTGGTGAGAAGCAGTGAAAAGACCTGTCTGCCAATGCACCTTATTTAGTGTGTTGTTTCCTGGCGACCTGAGATAGATCCCTTGGGCTCATCCATGTGTTGGAAGGAAAGAATTAAATTCCAAAAGTTGTCCTTTGACTATGTAAACAATGTGGAACATACCTAAATCTAACTGCACTCTGTAATAATAAAAGTTTTTTATAAGGATCTAGTTTACCCTAGAATCATAAATGAAGACAGATTCCTACATCAAAAACAGAACAATTTGTTGCATGATCATTAACCAGAATATTACTTTTGTACCAGGTCCTTCAGGCCCAAATTTCAGGGTGCCTTAAAAGTGTCAAATGATGCATACACAAGCATTTGGATTATATTACACCAAATATAATTATGACCTTTAGAAACCCTAATCTTATAAGTGAACAAGGATCAGTATATCTACTTCTACTTCTAAGACATTATGCTGTATAATAAATGAGCCTGCCCTGTGCTTCTAAGGGAGACGTTTACCTTCTTACTCTACAAATGTCCTTGACAAGCTAGTCAATATAAACAATATCTCTGTTTGCAAGATACATAGAAATGCAGAAACTGTGGGTTTCCAGTAGACATTGGGTGTTAGCCTTTGGTGAGGAAACAACCCACTCCTGCCCTACGCTTCTATGTTGAAAGTCTGGTCTCCAGTGACTGGATTGGACCATGATGGTGTTCATCAGTGGGTTAATCAGATGATTTTTTGTTGACTGGGCTATTAGGAGGGTCTGATTGGAGTCAGTCATGGAAGACATGAGTGGCTTTGAAGGGTGTACATCTGATTCCTTCTCCTTCCTCTGCCACATATTCTCTGCCATGATGTGTCTCTCAGTACAGACCCAGAAGTAATGGAGGTAAAGGACCATGGACTAAGGCTTCTAAAAGTTTGAACAAAAATACAGTAAATCCTCTTAAGTATTTTGTCACAGTGATAGAAAACCAATATACCAGTGACGCTGTCTGAAGCAGTTCACGCTTTTCAATAAACCTTCCATCTTTGTTCTCTAGCATCTCACTATGTATACAACTATTGCCAATAGGACCAGTCTCCGCAGTGTTTGTTTATATGCACAGATTGGAGAACCATAAAATTTATACCACATGGTACAGGGGAAAAGTATTTCCTTATGATTGATAGTTTGAATATATCATCCAAAAGTCCTGTATTAAGCTTGGACTCTAGTTTGTGGTGCTGTTAGAAGGTGGTGGTAGGGAAGTAGGTTTGGAAGATAGGGAATAGTTGAAGGAAGTTTGCCACTGAAGGCATGCTCTTGAACACTGAGAGCCCACCTGTTCTGGTTTCTTTGCTTCGTGATCTCCACTGCAAATCGCTGTGGTTCATTCTGTTAACTATGGCCTAGCGTAGCAGTGCCATCCAGCCATGGATTGGCATCTCTGAAAATAGGAACCAAGATAAACTACAAGTTGCCTCAAGTGTTTGGACACAGTTACAGGCCACTTAATAATTCCAGCAGTTGGGAATAATTAGGCTAAATGCTAATCAGATTCTTCCTACAAATAATAGAAGGATCTGTGTCAGTCCTAGAAAAAAGTACTTACGGGAATACAGCAATACTTAAGTACCCCAAAAAAGTAAAGTTTGTAGTATCTGTGGCCAATCAAAAAAGAGATAGCTCAGCAGGTAAGACACCTACTCACAAACCTGATTTGGATCCTTAGAAGCCCATATGGTGAAGGGAGAGAACTAACTGCCTCATGACTTGGGCACAAATTTCTCATACTTTAATATTTTTTTTTTCTGCTCATACAAACATAATAGGAACCCCTGTCCCCTCCCTCCCTCCCTCCACCCCTCCCTGGACCTCCCTGTTCCCTCCCCGCTTTGTCCCTTCCTTTCCCCCCCTCCCTCCCTTTCTCCCAGTGCCCCCTCCCCTCATCTCTGAAGCATCCTTTAATGAGTATATCAAACTTTCCTCTGGGTCCTCCTCTCTGATGAGGTGTAAGGACTCAGTGGCAATTCCTAGAACTCTTTCTTGTGTTCCCCTTAAGTATAGGAACACTATTGTGACTGTTAATATAAGGATCCTAGTGCTTTTAGTCCATGCTAGAATTTGAGGGGTCAATGATATGTTGGTCATTGCACAGATCATGCAGAGTCCTGTTAAAATTGCTTCGGCCCTAACTTGTGTGGAGTATCTTGCATATCATGACTCCTCCCATCCTTGTGCTCTTACCGCCCCCTGTTCTGCAAATTTCCCTGAGCTTCATGATGGGGAGAGATTAGGCAGGCCTGATTCCAGGTGGTTGATACAGAGTCTCTGAAGTTCTGAATTAGGTTTGTTGATGATTTTTTTTTTGTTTTGCTGTTCCTGCAATGCCCTTGGCTCCATCCTGATGGGTATTGGATGTCACCCCCTGGCCAGAGATAAAAACCTGCTAAATTAGAGTCTTGTTATAAAAGTATATTCAAAGATAGATGGAATAGAAGAAGTAGGAGACCGCGGTGAGAGAGGGGTCAATCACCCATTTGCAAAATGGTTACCTTCTATCTGGCAGCCTATATGCCCTCCCCTTCTAGTAAGATCATACCTCATCAGTTGGAAATGATCAGGATGGAAAGTCTGTGAACTTAATCAGATGTCTCATTACTTACTTGCAGTCCTTGATGGTAGCCCATTTTCTCTGCTGTAACATGGTCCCCTCTCTCCTTGTTACTAGTGGGGCCCTCCTTCCCCATCCCTCCTGTTTCTTTACAATTACTGTAGGTATTACAAGATTTGTCTTTGAGTGTCTTTAAGTGAGTTTGGTACTAGGATCCACCTATTAGAGTATACTTTAATATTTTTATAAAGATTGCTTCTTGTGATGGAAAGGCAAACAGGAGAGATCAGGAAAATGGAACCAGGGCAGAATTAGTACATATAATAGAATTGGAGAACATTCAGTGTGAAAGTTCTGTATGTTCAAGGCAGACAAGAGTAGTGTGGGATGAAGTTGGCTGGGATAACATCAGGTATGAATGAATAAAAGCTTAGTGTGTAGGATGACAGACTAATCAAAGGCTTAACAGAAGCTGAACAACAGGTCACACGGGCTCTGCAGGCCCCTCAGAGTATGTATCTTACTCTGGGCTCTACACTTGTCACCTACTATTCCTGCCTAGGATCATGGCTTCCCTGGGCAGTCTCAGTATTATTGGTCCTTCAGCACTAAAACAAATCCTTCCAATTCCTTTTATCTTACCTTTTATTTATTGTGAGTAAATAAATGAATAAGTCATTACTCATTCTGTGATAAATTATAAATCCTACTTTCCATCTGATGTATAGAATAAAAGTGTTTAGAAACTTAGGTTTTTTTAATTAAAAAAGCTTTCTCTTTGACAACTTAATGAATGCATATGTACAATATAGTTCAATCATATTAACACCCACAACTGTCTCACCCTTTTGATCCCTACTTCCTAAAAAGTCTCTTACCCTACTTATATCCTTCTAAAAAGCTTCATTTTTATGAGCCACTGAGTTCAATTTGTGGCCCTTGCATGAGCATGATTGTGGAGTAATTTACTGGGATATGGACAGATTTCCAGTGGTTACACCGAAGAATGACCACCCCCACCCCCAGCAGCCATTAACTGCCAAAAGTTCCTCAACCAGGATTGGAACCTTGTAAGCCGTACACCCACTCTTGACTGGTTTCCTGACCATGTGCAGGTAACCAGGGCTCCTACTCATGAGTGCAGTCACCCTTACCTACAGAAGATGACAGCATATCACAGCTGCCCTACCTATTTTCCGAGCCTTGCAGGAGTGGGATTAGTATCTAGACTTATGTTAATCTCAGCCCTGTGTCTACATCAATGGTTGCTGATTAAACAAACTTCCCTGACTGTGGCTGAGAGCAACACTGACTGGTACATTTATGTTCACAATAGGAAATGGAATATGCCTGTTAGTAGCTGTCAAGGAGATAATGTAATGCATGCACACAGTGGGATGCTATTCAGCAGCTGACCTGTGGAAGAGGAGTGCAGTCAGCTTAGGAATCGTTTTTCTAGATAAAATTTGTGCTCGTTGTCCTCTGGAAGGCACTTTTTCTTCCATGGGCTCCAAGGTGCAGGGTGTGTCTGAACCAGTATTCTTGGTGAGCTGGCTCATACCATCTGACATCGGCCATTTGATTCTGTAATAATAAATCCAGGAATCACATCCAGTGATCTCCATGGCTCATGGTGTGGACAGGATAACAGTATGTAGACTTCCCTAGTTGGATTGTGGCCGTGCCTCAGAGATCCTGTGGGGAAGGGGATGGTGTTTAAAAGGCAAGTGAAGTCACAGGTATTGCAGTTCGAGTGCATGGTTGCTGATAAGTCACCGTGAAACAGCTTAAGGGAACAAGGGTTTTATTGTCTAGTTCTCAGTCCAGCTTGACAGGAGAGCTCACACCAACACCAAGGCCAAGGGAACTGGCCACACCATCTCTACGTAATGGCTGAGAGAGGGATGATCCTTACTTGCCAGACCAGCATGTCTGGCCAAGCGTACACAAGGATGCCAACTTTCTCAACCAACTCTCTGTATTTTATTCCAGGACCTAGCCCCACCCACCATGGGCTGGACCTTCCCTATCGGCTAGACAATCTCCTGCAGGTTTGCTGTGACCTTAACCATTAATTCTCTACAAATGTGCCCAGTGCTCAAACCCTCAATTGTCCAGTTGACACCTGTGTCTAACTATGACAACAGGGATGAAGTCTCTTCAGATGACTGAGGTGTCTGGTCACAGTGGCTAGTCATGGGGCTGAAGTCTCTCTAGATGATCAAGGTGTCAGGGCACAGTGGAGGCAGAATTTAACACCCAACTTGTCTGAGAGTCCCTGACAAGCACCTTGGTTGCAGGGTCACTGCAGGACGAGCTCTTGCCGCGGACTTCTCATTCCTTTTCTGATTCTCGGCTAATGTGACTTAGCTGGGTGCGATCTCCAAATGAGTTCTATGGAGGATTCCTTGGCTCTTGAGGGATTTAATTTGGGACCTAAAATCCTGTAAAATCAGTACCACTAAAGCCACCCAAGCCAGCAGTGTCCAAGTTCTTCCCAAGAGGAACAAGGGGCATGCAGAAGTGCCAGAGAACCTAGCAATGTAGTATGGTTTCTAAACCAACTTGTGACACAAGTAAAAGCCATGTATGTATTCATTAACATATTGAAAAAGTACCTTTGAAATCTACCACAAAAAAAATGAGTTCCCAAAAGGAGGATCTCCAAGGAGGTATCTTCGTTCCACACCACCACCCTACTTTTCTGGTACCAAATTTGTCTTTTTTTTCTTAGTTGCCATAATGAATACGTAACCCAAATATTTTAGGAAAATAAGGGACTAATTCCAGTCTTTAGTTTTCAAGTTAGTCTATTATGTCAAAAGAGTTAGCAGCAGGGGGTCAAGGGAACTGGTTTCCCCACATCCATGGAAAGCGGTGAAGGAAGGACATACATATTTCAAACTTGTCTGCCCAAACCAGCCAATTCCTTTTCCAGCTTATTTACCTTCCTGGGACTGAGTCCATCCACCACGGGTTCGTTCTTACCTCATTGAGACTTTCTAGGGACTTGTCTTAAATAATTCTTCAGGTGTGTCTGAGGATCACTTCTCAGTTGTCAAGCTGACACTTAAAGCTAGGGTTTTTTTTTTAATGATATCTGATAGATGTACTTGCATAATGTCTATCTCCTTCGTTATCAGCTTCACTGGAGAGTCAGAGGATGGGTTATTTTGCCTGATCCTTAGCAGATTGTCAACATATTTACCCAAAGAATGAAATCTGAAGTATAAGGTTGAAGTATCCAGCTGTCTACTTCTGAGTACCTGAGTGGATGACAGTACCATAGGAGATCTTAGAGGACATGAGCTGCCAGTGACAGCTGGGCCATCAGAACAGTCATCATACAGCAGATGAACTTAGCACCTTGTACTTGCTAGGTACTGTTCTAAGTGCTCACTGGAAACTCACTTTCTAGACAGGGGACAAGGAGAATAATTACATGAACTGTAACTTTAAACAGCTGGACTTGCTGACAAGTTGCCTTGCGTCTGATGCTCTGAGGAGAGAGTTATCTGTTTAACTGGCAATATCTCTTCCAAAGTTTTAAAGTTAAGTGGGGTCTGCACAAGGTCTGGCAAGAAAAATGTTGCTCAAAAATGGTTAAATCCAATTCCCCACCCTAAACTGTGTGAGGCTTCCATCAGTTTGTGACAGGCCAGCTTAAAGATAAGCAGAATAGGGTTGGAGAGACAGCTTGGCACACTAATTGGGGACCTGACATCAGTCCCCAGAGCCACACAGTGGAAGGAAGGGAAGAATGAACTTCAGAAAGCTGGTCTCTGATTTCAACATATGCTTGTGTTCGTTCTCTCTCTCAAATCTCATATGGACACACATAGACATATGTAGACATACATATACACATATATAGACTATTTTTCAGCAATGAAAATAAGCCCAAATTTCTATACCAAAAATAATCTGACTCTATATAAAAAATTCAACTTCACTGAGGGACATGCAAATCAAGACCACGATGAGATACCATTTGTTATAGATCAAGCTTACCATTCTGTTTACTACTATGGATGTGGCAAAATAATAAAAGTCTCATTTAGTGCTATGTAGAGTAGTAAGCTTGGAAAAGCCATCCAATACAACTGTGCTCAAGCAATCGAATACTACCTGGCAAGAAATCGCAAATACATGACAAAAGATAAATCTCAAAATACTCATACTAAGGGAACAAAATCAAAAAATATACTGCATTATTCAATGTACAGAAAATATGGAAAAACAGGTTATGATTACCTGGGGGAGAGGGAGAAAGAAGAGGGCAATGCAGGAAAAGACAAATTGTTTAGGTGACAAATGTATGCACACTCTTGGTTGTGTACTTGGTTCCTACAAGAATATGCATAGGCCAAAAAAGTGTGTTAGAAATATGAATTGTCAATGAATTCGCAGATCTGTTTAAAAAATCAGCAAACGAGTACGTTATTTACAAGTAAAATAATGGGTGGGGAAAATAACAAAAAAGCGCGATAACCAAGTCACAGGTTAAAACAGGACTTACTTAACTGGAGCACAAGAACGAGGCGGTTGCTGGGGGGTGGTGCCAGCAACTGCGTGTTCCCAAGTGATAACTGTCTGGAACTGCACGCTGGTGCTTCTGCCACACTTTGTCTAGAGGCACAGTTTACACAACCTTTTGTGCGTGCTTCACAAGTGTGGGGGGTGTAAGAGGGGGGATTGTAAAACAAGAAGTCTAAGCGGCCAAGTCTCCTCAAAACCTTTCAAGCAAAACCTGCTAGTCTAGGGCTGAGTTTCGGTCTGTGTCACTGGTTTGCAAATGGCCAGCCGCACTGGCTCCGCGCGGGTGGCGATTAGCAGCGGCAAAGGAGCGAGACGCACGAAGCGCCCGACTGCTCCGCATCTGCTCTTCACGGCTGGAACGAATCGACCACGATTGCGCAGCACATCAGTTAGCACTGGGCACTGCATCGGTCAGGGGATTTTTCTTGCACTTTGCACTCTTTTTTTTGGCCCTAGACATTTCGGTCCTTTTCATTTCACTTCTGACACCCGGAACTTGGGGGCAATGAAGGTGTTGGGGTCATGTGCCGCTGCCGGCTGGTTGGGGACCTGACCCTTCCGGCGGAACCTCAGCGCCTCGGAGTCCCGGTGCGGGTGCGGCGCGGTACTAAACAGGGACGCGGAGCCGGTTCCCGCTCGCCGCCCGCAGCGCCCTCACGGGCCCCTGCAAAGCTGCGACCTTCGTCCCCGCCGCATGGAGCCGCCTCCGCCTGAGGCTGAGAAAGGACTTGCCACATCCGGTTTGCGGCTCCGGAACGACCCCTCCAGCGCGCACTTCCGGCCGCGGGGGCTCTCGGGAGCGCGCCCCTCCGAAGCGCCCGCCAATCACCGGCCGGAGGCTCCCGAGAACGCGCCCCGCCACAGCTTCCGCCAATCAGCGGCCGCAAGCTCGGGAGCGCGCTCCCCCCAGCCTTCACCAACCCGCCGCTGCGGCCAGCGCGCGCGTGGCCGTGCGCAGGTTCGAATCTCCGCCGCCCGGCGCCGGCCGCCCAACGTCCCTCCGCAGCGCCGCGGCCCACCCGGGACGCCGCCTTCCCGGCGCCGCCGCGCCCGCGCGCCGCGCCCGCCCTCCGGGGCCTGCGGGCCATGGCCAAGCGGCGTGCGGCCGAGCCGCTGGCGTTCCACGCGCCCTGGAAGCGGCTGCTGCTGCGCGGCTTCCCGGACGAGCCGCCGCGCCGGGACCTGTCGCCGCCGGGGCCCGGGCCGCCCCGAAAGCGCCGCGGCGACGCGGGGAGCATGGCCGAGCCTGCGGCGGCGCCCAGCAAGCGCCGCGGCGGCGGGGACGGCGGCGCCGAGCGACCGGCCCGCGGCCCGGAGCCGGGACCCTCGCCGCCGGCCGCGACTCCCGCCGCGTCGGAGACCCGGGGCGCCCGGGCCCCGAGAGGCGGCGGGGACGGCGCGGCCGGGCGCGGGGAGGCCCCGCGGGCGGACGGTGAGGCTGCGCCGCCCCAGGTAGGGACGGGGCTTGGCTGCGGGGTCTGTGGTTCAACCGCGGGGGTCCAGAGCGGGTGGGCTGCCGAGAGACGGACCCGCGCGGGCGCCCCCGTGAGCCGGGCCCGGCGAGGACGTGCGGGGGCGGGACAGGCTCGGCGGCAACGGACGAGCCTCCGTTCTGGGCCACTTCACGAGAGTGGTTTGCCCGGTACGGGGTGAGAGACGCGCTGATCGGTCTCCAGTGTACGCTGCTCGCGCCGCCGCTGATCCGCCTCCAGTGTGCGCTGCGCGTCGCTGATCCGCCTTCAGGGTGCGCTGGGCGCGCTGATCCGCCTCCAGGGTGCGCTGCGCGCCGCTGATCCGCCTCCAGTGTGCGCTGGGCGCGCTGATCCGCCTCCAGTGTGCGCTGCTCGCGCCGCTGATCCGCCTCCAGGGTGCGCTGCGCGCCGCTGATCCGTCTCCAGTGTGCGCTGTGCAGCTTGCCTGGGGCTCCAGCTCCTTTTCTGCAGCGGCAGCTCATGGGTTTGTCCTTTGTGGGACCAGTGGGAAAACCAGTGGAAGCGCTCAGCCCACCAATCTCATTGAACCGCAGTAGCAGCGTACCTGCCCAATATTTTTCTTTAGTCTTATGCATCTAATGACAAGGTTTATAAACTACTATGTCAAAAAAAATGAATTGAGATTCTTTTGGTGTTTCTTCCTCAAAAGTCAAGTATTAAGGTAATAGAACTTTTATAGTTGCGAAGAAATTCTCCCCATGATTGTGTGAGATTATTTTTCAATGCTATGTCCATTTTTGAGAAAATTTAAGTGCGTCTGCTTTTAATTTTTTTAGAAGTTAGAAAGTGAGCCCTTAACTAGAACTAGAACTTCGTTTAGATTGCTCTTAGATGTTCAAAAACAATTTCCTGAAAAAAGAATCACAGTCATCCAGATATGTAAGGGCCTGTAGTTTAGAACCATTTTTGGCCTGTCACTCGTGTATCCAAGGTTTTCTTTCCTTGAATACAGTATGTTACAGTCTGTCTGCATGTAGTTGACCAAATGCAGAAATGACATGGAGGAAAACTGCTGGGAAGCTCTCTAGTTCTTGTTAGTCTGCTGCCTCCCTGCTTTTGTTTCCCAAACCCAAGGGGAGATGGGTATTCCCAACCTCCCTCTCTCCTTCTCACCTGTAAAGACAAAGTTTTAAGGTTTAATTATTTGGTGAAAACAGGGTATATAAAACAAGTCAATATCTGCCTGATTGCTGTTGTGCCCAGAACAGGGCTTAAGTCCCTGCTTTTGATCATTTTGGAAATACTGTCACCATGCCTTCTATGTCACGTATGCAATCCAGGCACAGTAATGGTAAGTCGGTTTGGGCCTTAAGCCTCACAATGCCTTGTCTTCTGTGTTTCATGCATAAGCACTCGATAAAGCCAGTCACGCTTTATGTTACATCACAATAGTATATACATTTTAATAACAGTAAAATTTTATGCCGAGTGTTGAGTCTTTCTGTTAGATTACAGAAAGTAAATGTTTTACAGGAGAACAATGGTAATGACATGGAGAGATGTAATGCTTAGCAGTGTTTAGCAAGTTACTGTACTAATTCTTAATTCTCATATGATTTACCTTACCAACTAGGTGAGGTCAGAGTTTGGTGGAATAATTATCATGCACATCCAGATCTACCCAGTGACAAAATTTGCTTTTGGCCAATAGGTTATACTAACATCATTAAATGATCTTTTTGCTCTGTATTCATAAGTAGGTAATTTTAACAATGGGCTTTCCAAAAGGCAGAGAGAACCAGAATTTTTTATTTTTTGACCCCATTTGCTTATTAAAGTGAAATTTTTCTGGTTTATCATTTCATTTTAGTAGTTCATTATTCCAATATTAAGAAATTTTCAACAGCTCTACATCTTAAAAGACACTGAACTCTACATCTTAAAAGACAACTGTGTTCTCCATTAAGCATGTGGCCATTGAGCATTGAGATGTAGCTGTTACAGTGCTTGAGGTGTAAAATGCATGTAAAATGTTGAAAACCTAACAAAAATAATTACTAATTTTAAAAAATCACATATTGAAACAATTTGGGGGGCTGTATAAGGTCAGGTAAGATACACTGTTAGGGGGTCTGTGAAGATAGTTCAGCAGTTACAATGCTTCTCATGCAAGCAAAGGGACCACAGTTCAGATCCCAGGCGGGCATAACAGCCCATCTGTAATTGCATCCTGGGAATACCCAAAGCCAGACTAACCTTTTAATCTAGGTTTGATTAGAAACCCTGTTTCAAAATGGTGAGGTGGATGAGTGATTGGGGATGATTCCCAATACCACCCTTTCTCCACATAGGAGCACACTCACTTGTTGATGAACCTGCACACAAGTGTTTCAGCACATGTAAACAAGCACACATTACATGCACTTGCCATATACTCAAATAAGTAAGACAAAGCTTATTAAAATCAGTTTTACTTTTTACTGTCGGTACTAGAAAAGCTGCATTTGTGGCTGCATTTGTGCTGCACAGTGTCACGCAAGTATAAATCAAGGGAACACATGTTAAGAGCTGTCAGCCTGCAGGTCTGTGTGTGCTTCCAGAACTGCTTCCTTTGCACGCGGATGTGTGAAATTCTCTGCCAGTCCTCATTACTTGAAATGGAAGTAGTTTTTAAGGTTCTATCGTTCATTTGGCTTACATTAATTTCAGTTAGTCATGCCTTGTACCAAGGGGATAGTGAATCAAATTTTATTTTTTTATTCACCATGTTTATAATCTAAGCTTTATAGAAAGTCATCAAATATTTCAGCTTTTGTGAACTCAGGAGACCTCAAGGAAGAAAGAAAACAAGTTATAGAAAGATGTATATGTATTTTAAGTCTTAGTTTCCTCATTTTTAAGACAGGACTTCAATACATAGTCCAGGCTGGCCTTGAATTTAGGATCCTCCCACTTGGCCTTATGAGTTTGAGACAGATGTGTCTGTTGCTTACCTGGCTAAAACAGGGAAATGTGTTTCTGATAGCAAAGTAGGCTTTTCCTAAGATGGTGATGCCCTTCTATCTCTTTTCTTTAAAGCACGGTGAAGAGTTCTGGCAGTATAATACCTTCCAGTTCTGGAGGAATCCTTTACCGCGCATTGACCCGGCAGACATTGAAGATGCCTGTGAAGACAGCGTTGCAGGAAGGGCACCTCGGGACGAGCATGGAGTGGTGGAGGTCGACATGGAGTCCTGACAGGATCTGTAGGACCGAGTCCTCTGAATGAACAGACCTGTTTCTACACTCGCTCATTTCCATACCTGAAAAATGAGGAAGACTTTTTTGAAGTTAATAACTTCGGCTCTACTGAACCTCCCAGTGGGGACTTCTCCAGGACATGCCACAGTTCTAGGTGATGTTTTCTGTTTGTATTTGGATGAGAGGTTTTGTTTAACTTTGAAAAATGCTGAGTTTGTGAAATTGTGAAAGGAATTGTGGCAGTAACAGAAACCAGTGGGGAGTGCCCAGGTCTTCCCTCTGCTGTCAGAAAGTGTATTTGAGGTATGAAAGGAATATCACTTGATAACACTGTTACTTATAAATGCTTTCTAGTACCTCTTAGTTAAACAAAATAGGTAACTCAAATATCTATGCAAAATTAAAAGGTGGAATTCTTTCTTAAAGCCAATATTTTGAAAGAACTTTCTATATTTAAGCTGGTGAGAATTTCAATTTGGGTAGATTGTTGGAAGTAACTTCCAGTATTTAATGTGTGTTAACTACAGTGGCCAAGACATGGGCACTGCCCCCCCCTTCTAAGATGAATGATACGATTGGTTTCTTCTTTTTTTATTGTTTTGAGGGCATTTTTGTTGTTTACTTTAGATCTACAATTCTCAACACTGGTAGCACTTTTAAAATTTTTGCTTAAAAGGTTTCATTTAGTCATTCGGAGATGAACTCTACATGAAGACATTTTAAGCACTGATCATCCCCTCCTCCATTCCTCCAATGTGCAGACAGGGTTGAGAGCCACTAGGCTTATGATAGTTGTTCCTGTTTAAAGGAGAGTGCTAGTTTGAGCCGAATGATGCCTGTTAGCTTTGTTTTTATTTTGCTGTTAATGGATTTGTCACAACTAAGTTATTGTGTTGCTATTACTATTTTATTGTTATGAAATAAAGTACACAATTTGTGTTTGAGATCTATTCCAATGACTAATTTTCATACTCAATCCAAAATGTTGATTTTTTAAAAATGTTATTGTGTGTGTGTGCATGTGTCCGACACATGTATGTGGATGTGTGTATCAGAAGGCACTGTGTTTCCCTGTAGCGGACCAAGGGTGACTTAAAGAATCATCTTGGATTGCTTCTACCTCCTGGATTTCCCAGGCTCCACCCACCAGAACAGAAAGTACAGGAGGTTTTATATGGGATCTGGAATCCAAACTCAGGTCCTTCTTCTTCAAGACAAAGTTTTAACCCCGGAGCCATCTCTCCAGCTCCAAAACTTTGGTTTTGTTACTCAATAATTTGTCCCTTCTGACCTCAGTCTAGGTGACCTCAATAATCTGGCAAGGTTAGACAAAGATGTTTTGACGGAGGAAGTCTGGAGGGCAGCTCAGGATGTGTTGAACAACTCAGGATGGAGGAAGTCAGGAGGGAATAGCTCAGGATGTTTTAAGGACATTTCACTACATACAGCCTGTGTGCTGGCTTGACCTTTAAGATGATTGGCTGCCCATTTCCCCACCCTGGAATTCCTCTGTCTATATAAGATGGCTGTGGACTTGCAATAAATGAGTTCTTGCTTGACTAGAAAAAAAAAAAAAAAAAATTGTCCCTTCTTCTGTATTTTATTGACAGCATTAAATTTCAGATGCAGAAAAGATGGTCAGTATTAATGAGATGAAAATGTGATAATAAATAGTATCTGGACAGCGTCTGCTTCTCAGCCCAATCAGTGCCAGCACCTCTCCCAGGAACCGGTAGCAGCCTGCCAGACCCTGTTCTACTGTAACCATGTGTCACCAGAAGTTGCTGATCAAAAATGCTGGCATGTCGAAGAAGGTGCAACAGGATTTGGTGGAGCGCACGACTCAGACTTTGGAGAAATACAACACAGAAAAGGATTTTGCAGTCCATATCAAGGAGTTTGACAAGAAGTTTGACTCCATCTGGCACTGCTATCGTGGGGCGGAACTTCAGTAGTTACATGACACATGAAACCAAACACTTCATCTACATCTACCTAGGTCAGGGGGCCATTCTTCTGTTCAATCTGGTTAAAAGCATGGACTGTGCCAACACCTAGCGATTCATCCACAAACAAGGGCAGCAGCATAAATTCCAAATACCAGAGACCGAAATCTTCATCTTTGCTAATTAACACCTTCTTTTGAGTCTTTATGTTTTGTACAGGGCATCCTCTGTACTAGTTTTATTGTGGTTATAAAATAATTAGTAAAACAAAAAAAGTATTATCTACCTCAGAGTGACTATATATTAAATTTAAAGTATTCTTTTGCAACATTTCCATCCCTTCTGGTGGCCCTGCTTGCGTTCTTCTACCTAGTATTCCACTTTACCTTCGCACGTATTTGATAGCTAGCTCCTCAGTCCTCCTAAAGTCTCCCTCTCTTAACGATCTTCTAGTATCATGACTTCCCCCTCACTCTCCCATGGACACATATATACAAGGATCTACACATAAATAAGAACATGGCAGTATTTTTCTGAGCCTGGATTATCTCATTTATTTTCTAGCTCTATCCATTTTCCTGAAAACTTAATAATTTTGTTTTTCTGAATTTTGTATGGTTCAGCAAAATTCCATTGTATTGGGCCAACAAGGTAGGTGTGCTGCGCTGCTACAAGCTCTTAGCAGACCCGCGAGAGTACATGTGTTCTGTGTGGTCTGGAAAATGAGCTCAGATACTGTACTTTTTATTTTGAATGAGTGACTAAGTATGTAGCATGCAGGCATAAAAGAAAATGGCAAGAAGCCCCAGGTAGACACCAAAACGTCATCCCTCGGGTGACACAGCCAGATGGCAGCCTGCGTGGGAGTGAGGAGATGGTGACTACCAAATCGGAAGCACCCAGCACACCCGACTGCAGCCAGTGGAGGCAGCCGGAGAGCTGGCTGAGTTCTGGTGAAGCGCGGGGTTCCTCGGGAGGCTGCCGAGAGAAAGAACAGGCATTGACCCCAGAAGTGAGTTCCTGACCAGAAGTTCAGTCGGAGCATTCTCCCAGGCGAGCTCCCTGCTCTTTCCCACTGCAGCCATATTTATGCTCTCATGGAATAGCACACAGCTGGAATTGTTTGGTGAATTTTTTTTCTCTTCTTTTCAGAGCTAGCAGATCAGTCTGCCCCAGGAGTGTGTTTCAGGGGACATTTTAGGATAAATATGCTGGGTTTCTAAAATGGCAGGGAGGTGGGCTGTTTCTAGAGCTCCTTTCCTCTTGTTTATTTTTAGTGTAGTCATGAGGGCACTGTGGGGGCCCAAGGGCAACTTCAGGAATCATCCTGGATTGCTTCTCTCTGGGATTTCCCAGGTTTCGCCTTTCAGATCTGGAAGTGCTGGTCACCAACACTTCTGCCTGGTGTTTTTACAAGGAGTCTGGGACCTGAACTCAGGTCCTTCTGCTTTTGAAGTAGACATGACCCCTGGACCATCTTGCCATCTCCCCAGCCCTTTAGAGCTGGTTCCTCACTGAGTTCAAACAGATATGACATTTACCGATATGTACATGACAACATATCTCAGGTTTTGCACCTTTGTCTTTATTGTAACTAAGTAAATGTTTTCTTTTAACCTTTCTGATAGGTGGAAGATAGGCATGTAGCTCTTCAACTTTTTTTCGCCCATGTGTGTTGGTATCTGTGTCTGTGGAAGCCCAAGGGTGACTTCAGAAATCATCCTGGATTGCTCTTTCTCCTTTTTGCTTTGCTCTGGGGTTTCCAAGGCTCTGTTCACCAGAGCCAGAAGTGCAGGCCACTCCCATATCCGTGTGATCTCTCCAGCTCCTATGACATAGTGATCTCTAATTCCTGAAGTTGATTAAAGCAACAGACACTGGCTAAGATAACTTCACGTTAAAGATTTGGCCAATCCAAGTGAATTTTGGAAATGGATTCTTTCTGGATTCACCAGGGAAGAATGTAATTAAAACCCACCTGACCTCAATTTCATCTTTGTAGATGGACATGTTTTTTAAAATTGCTATGTATGGTAATTTTGCTACACAGAAATAGGAAATGACAGAGCTTGTCCTTTTAGCACTTGCTTGCCTTCTCAGACAAGATGTGCTAGCACAGTGTCCAGCATAGGGTTCAGTCATTGGCTGCTTCTGTGATTTCACTAATTTCACAGAAATTTCTCAGGAATTATCACTTCAGGAAACCCTTGTTCTGGGGACTGAATGTGGCTCAACTGGTAAGAGTACAAGCTGAGCACAAAGCCCTGGGTTACTTCCCCAGCATGGCATTTACCAGGTACGGTGGCCCACACCTGTAGTCTCAGCACTTGGAAAGTGAAGCCAGGAGGATCTAAAGTTCAAGGTTGTCCTTCGTTTCTTGGCGAGTCCAAGCCTATGTGAGGTCCAGTCTGAAATAAATAAGGACGCCCCAGTTCCTTACTGGACACATTGATAAATGTGAGTAGATTTGGCTTTTAAGTCCTCTCCGCAGGTAGATCCTGTTTATATGCACATGTTTATATGCCCATCTATTTTTATATTTATATTCTATGAATATACCAATAATTGCTTCTCATCTGTCTAGTATCATTGAGTTAATACTTCAATTAAAACTATAGTGAGAAGACTGGACTTTTATATCCACAGTAGATTTATTTATTTACTCAGTCCTCAAAGTGTAACAGTTTGCAAATCACGGACCCCAAGGTTTTATATAAGGCAGACCTATTCGCTAAAATATCTATATGCTGTCTTTTTTCTTTAATCTTTGAGTATTGGGTTGAAATCTTATTTTCCAGTTAGGTCAGTTGTTTTTTCCGTCTCTGCCTTCAAGGTGTTTGTATTTTCCTTTATACTGGGGTCATTGGTTTCTGTTTCTATTCCAGTTTGGATCCCTTATCTGTGTTTTTAAAGTTTACAAGTGTATCAAGCATTTGCTATGCTATGAAAGTCACTATGAAATGGGTAATAAAATTATCATTCCCACTAACTTCCCCATTTCATTTCCTCATTCTTTCTACTTTTCTCCTTATCGTAATTGGTTAGTCCCACTAGCTTATAATTTCCCCTGGGTTTCCTTTTTGCCCAAGTGAAAAAAATCATTTATAATTTCCTTATTTCTACTATCATTTATACAAATTTATTGTAAAATTGAGTCTGTTAAGTTGGTATTGAGCAGAAAAATTTTTTACAAAAGAAAATAACAGATAAGCATGAAAAATGAAAAAAAAATCTAAATTGTGATCCCCAAATTTAAATAAGAATTTTACGGTATTCAACTGTTAAAAGTTTCAGTTAATGCTTTTTTGTTTGTTTTGTTTTTTAAAGAAAAGAGTTTCCAACACCAACCAGAAGGCAGAGTACCAGTGATCCCGCAGTGTTCCCCTGGAATCAGGTCAGCCAAATCCCTTCCCATCTTAAGGCTCAGGGAACCTTTCAGAAGAGGGGAGTGGTAAGATCGTAAGAGCCTAAAGATGGGGAGGTCCACCACTGGACATAACGTTCCACTCAAGGTAGGACTGCTGCCTCCAGGAACTCTCTGCTGTGAGACCTGCACAATGGTTGTCAAATCAATATGCCCACATCGACTAATGAGGATCTCAGAAGGGATAATTTCAAGCAGTAGGAACCTTAGGAACTAAGGCTTGGCATGTGAAGGGGAGTGGGCCTATCAGTAGGTCTTCCCAAGGAAGGGCCACTTGGTCTGACACAAAGATCTGAACAGAGCAGATGATCCAGAGGAAACCCCAGGAATCCTAGAAGCAAATGGGCAGGAGGGTAGAAGGGAATGGGGTGGATTGATGAAGGGAGAGGAGGAAGAGAGGGAGGGGGAAGAAGGGCAGCAGGGATTATTACTCATTGTGCTGTACCACTAGGGGAAAGGAAAGGAAAAAAGAGAAAGAACAAAATGACTTTCCAGAAAGTAGTTCGGCAATATTTACTCATTGTCTCAACAAAGTACCTGAGAAACTTACGGGAGAAGATGCTCAATTGGCTCATAACTCCAGCTATCCAGTCTTCACGACAGAACAGTCACAGCGGCAGGAGGATATGCTGGTCCCAGCATATCCACAGGAGCGGAAAGCAGCAGATGGGCACATGCTTTTATGCCTGCCTGGTTCCAGTTCTTGTCATTCTGATACAGTTCTGGTCCCTTCCCTAGGGAACAGTCCAGCCCACAGTTACCACTGTTGACCCTCTCAATCTGGCATCTTCCATGCCTTCTAAGCGAGTACCACCTGATAATGTTGCTGAGCTCTGCCCCAGTTGGCGCTGGAGCATGGCTCGCCCAGCCACGACTGATAACTGTATGCTGACTGGGGCGTCCTAGGCCGCTGCTTTTGAGGAGCCTCTTCAGTTTAGGTTTGTTTCTCTGAACAATTAATCTGGGTTTTCATAAAATGGAGCCTCCAAAAGGTGGGATTTTGCTCTCAGAACACCCACCTCTCTCAGCAATGGCAAAGCCTACCTCTTGTCCAATATCTTCAAATTCTACCTCACTTAGGTTTCTCAGAATACTGGCAAAATAAGGCCAGCTTCTCACCCAAAATGTCACACAGATGCTCCCAGCTTAGTTTCTGACAAAGTCCTTATTTCTCTCACACCTTGTGACCCAGGCTTCCACGCTGTGGATTTCTTACTGTCCTCCAGACTCCTACCAGAATGGCCCATTAAGTTCGCTTCAAGCATTCAGTACTATTTCCAGTTCTAAGTCTCAAACTCTTCCAGATTCTTCCCATAAAAAGTAGTTCCAAAGACTTAAAAGTCACACAGGTTTATTGTAGCTGTGACCACACTTCCTGGTACCATCTCTGTTTGACCTTCACGACCCAAGCAACACGGGTGAGGGAGTTTAACTGACTCACAATTCTAGGTTACAGTGCAAAGAAGTCACATCACGGCAGCAAGGGCTAAGAGAACTGGGTCAAGAGCAGAAGACAACAGACGATCCTCCTGCCGGCTTGCTCGCCTGTGCTCTGTTGTCATACAGTGCTGGGCCCCCTCCCTGGGAATGACCCCACCATCAGCGGGTCTTCTTACATCGGTTAAAGGGATCAAGGCAGTCCCCTGCAGGCATGCCCAAAGAGGACTGCATGTCAGAATCTCAAGTGGGCCTAGAAGCCTGATACCTAAGTGTCTGTTTGACAAATAATACCAACCATCCTGGATTCTTATCCTAAGATTGATGTGGTCACTTACACCTGTAATGCTAGTGCTTGGCCAGCTGAGACAGGATGGTCATTATGAGTTCAAGGCTAACCAGGCTAGAGAATCAATCCTTCTTTCAAACTAAAGAGTCTAATAACAACTGAACTAATAATTCTATAAAAGTTAAGAATAATTTTATAGGACTAGAGATAGGTAGTAGTCAAGCACCTGCCTATCATGTCAAGGGCCCTAGGTTCAATCCCTAGTACTGAAAAACATTTTTTTCTTAAAAAAATAATCAGAAAAATCAATACTGATGTACAAGTGTTGGGAAGGCAGGGTGTAACAGCTACTGTGAGGACACCCAAAGTCAAACAATTTAAGGGGAGAAAGGGGGATTTATTCAGCTTACAGTTCCAGAGGGGAGGTACAGTCTTTCAAGGCAGAGGCGGCATGGCTGGCTGGCTGAAGCTGGAGGAGGCTAAGTCACTGCAGACATCTTGGAGGCTCAGAGCTGCAGGATTTCTTGCTGCTGAAAACCAGAACTCTCCAGGAGGGTGGGACTAATCCACCCTCCTCCCTGTGACCACCTTCCTCCAGGAAGGCTTCATCCCTCAAAAGTGACATGACCTGGGGCTGGAGAGGTGGCTCAGGGGTTAAGCCTCCGCCTTGCAGGCGGAAGGTCCTGAGTTCAGATCCTAGACCCCACCTATAGACACCAGGCGGAAGCAGGGGCGGCCTGCGTTTCTGGCCCTGGTAGGGCGGAGCGTGTGAATCCCGGGGCAGAGTAAACAGAGGAGGCGTCCATGTGGTTCCCGAATTCATCTGTGGTTCTACACACACATATACACACACACGTTCATACACATACACATGCACAATTGAATAAATAAAAAAATTTTTAAAAAAGATTAAAAAAAAAAAGTGACATGACCTCCCCAAACACATGAGCCTGTGGGGGACACGTTTCAAAACATGGCACAGGGAAAGAAAAACAAATGTTGCACACAGAGTACATGTGATATGAAAGCAGAGGAACTTGTTGGAGTTGGGGGAGGAAGGGGACTATTGCAGAGAGGGACAGGACAAAAGAGGGCAATAGGGATAAATAAGCAAAATGTGAGGTATGTATGAAGGTGTTACATTGAAATCTTTTTTAAAAATTTTTTGTTTTGTGTTTGATTTCCCTCCCCACCTTTTTTTTTTTGTCTGCGTGTGTGTTAGAGGACACTTTATGTCCCTGTGAAGAACCAAGAGTGACTCTCCAGCCCTGAAATCTGTTTTCTACTCTAAAAAGTAATCATTTAGAAACAAAGACTAATAGACTAAGTAAAATGTATGTTATGTTTGGAAGAATTTTAATGATACATAAAAGCACGTAATAAGTGAGACACAGGCTGAAGGGACGGACGGCTCAAGGGGTTAAGACTCTGCCTGGCAAATAGAAGGTTCTGAATTTGGATCCCAGGTTCCAATAAAAAGCCAGGCAGAAAAGACAGCAGTCTGAACTTACTGCCCTAGTGGGTGGAGCCTGGGAAATCCCAGAGCAAAGCAAAAAGAAGAGGTAGAAACAATCCAGGATGATTCTGGAAGTCACCCTTGGACCTACACACACACACACACACACACACACACACACACACACACACACAGACACACACAAAATAAATATTGTTTTTAAAAATTAGTAACATAAAAAGAATAAGTGAGTCAGAAAGAGCTTTCAGTGTAGATCCTGATGGAGAATGCAGGCACTGTCTCAATGAAAGCCACATGTAGATCTAGCATTACTGGGTTGGGAAAGGAAATCACATTGGACAAAGTAGCTACATTAACTTTAGTTTTCTAGTTTTGGTTTTTGCTTTCCTTGCAGCTTTGAACCAAGAATGAACACCTAGCAGATGCAGTGCGGAGCAAAAACAGCTGCCTCCCTTGGGAGGACAGGAAAAAGAAATCCTTCAAACAGGAGGAGTGGGAGGAATTCTAGTGAGTAGACAGGACCTCCAGGAACGCTGTAGTTCTGCCTGTGAACTGCAGTGATGCTGGTTGTGGGCTCATCCTACAGATGCAGGTGTGTAGGGTAGATTGCAAGTCACACAGCAAAGTCTTTGTGTATATATCACATGGTTGAAGGTGATGTCCCCTACAGACTCATGTGTTTGAATACCTAATCCCAGATGGTGGTGCTGTTTGGGAAGGTTATGGAACCCTAGGATGTTGAGTTGCTGGAAGAAACTCCACTGGGATCAAGTTGAACCAGCCCCACATTCTGGTTCTCCTGTTTTCTGAATATGGCTGTAAGGTAACAGTCACCTCCTGCTACTGTAACCATGGCTGTGCCTGCGGACAAGTGTTCCCTGCCATGATGGGTTCCAAAGCCTCTCTGGAACAGGAAGCCAAAATGATAACCCTTTCTCCTTTAAGTTGCTTGGGTCACAACATTTAATCACAGCAACTGAAGAGTAACTGGAGCTTTAAGCTATAGCGTAAGCCTCTGGCCGAGGTTTGCTAGTGTCTAAGCAACACTGAGGGACCACACACCCAGCTGACATTGAAACCATGTCCTCTTAGGAGCAGACAGAGCTTATGGTCCAAAACAGGAGTCAGTATGTTCTAGAGGGTTTTAACTAGAGTCTCACAATATAACATTTTGAATGTCCAGGACGTAGACAAAATATTTGACACAAGAGAAAATGTAATCAATGGATGTTAATTTGACCCCAAGGTGATGCGAATGTCAGAATTTCTAGCAACTCTGAAAACTAGGCTTCACAATAAATACAAGCTTAATGAAAAGATACACGTTCTCAGAGAGAAATATAAAGCAAAATAAAAACAATAGACAAATCAGATTTGTTTAAAGACAGGATTTCTAGCCTAGACTGACCTCAAACTCCCTAAATAGAAGAAGACAACCTTGAACTCTTGATCTTCCTCCCCTTCTATCTCCCAAGTATTACAGATACATTACAGGTATGTGCCACTGAACCCCAGTGTGTGAAGTACCGGGCGACTGGACCCAAGGGCTTTCTTTATGTTTAACCAGTACTCTGCCAACTGAATCATGTCCAGTGCACAAAAAGGGAGTTTTCCAGGTGAAAAGACAATATATAGAATAAGAGATTTGGTAGATCTGCTAAGTAGTGGAAGGAGATGACAGAAAAAGAAATCAAAGAACTTAAATGTACATTAAAAGGGATGATTCCCACATCCCAAGCATGGAGAAGAGACATACAAATTAGCAGAGCCTCAGTAATCTAAATACCATTGAAGTTATTAGGCTGGGGCTATAGCTCTGTGTGGAATGTGCCCGTATTCAGTCCCTAGTGCGCATCAGATGTGGAAGAATTTTATTTCGGTATTTTGAGGAATTTGATCAATTGGATAAGTTTTCTTACAGGCACAAATTACTAAGGCATATTCATAAATAAACCCGGGTGTCTCATGTTTGCCAAAGAAACTGAATTTGCATCTTAATTTAACAGTAAAACTCTAGACTCACATAATTTCTCTGAAGAACTTTTCCAATCACTTAAAAAAAAAATAACATACTTTCTTTCAGAAAAATTAAGCAGGAGGAAACACTTCTCAACTCATTCAACAAGGCTTGTATTGCTCTGATAACCAAAACTAGACCAATGTATCTTTCATGAACATAAACATGAAAATTTTCTGCAAGGTACTCACAAGTCAAAAAATGAGTTTATTGGGGGCTGGAGAGGTGGCTCAGGGTTTAAGCCTCTGCTTTGCAGGCGGAAGGTCCTGAGTTCGGATCCTAGACCCCATGTATAGACGCCAGGTGGAAGCAGGGGCAGCTGGTGTTTCTGGGCCTGATAGGGCAGAGCCTGTGAATCCCTGGGGAAGAGTAAACAAGGAGGAGGTGGTCCCTGCTGGTTCCCGAATTCGTCCGTGGTTCTACACACACATATATGCACACACACATACACACACAAATACACACACACAATTGAATAAATAATAATAAAAAAAAATGAGCTTATTGACACCTGCCCCGCATGGCACTCCACGTCTAGAGTCTGTGAGCTCTGTTCTTTCTCTCTTCTAATAAACTCTACCTTAATCCTCAAAAAATGAGTATATTATGCATTAACAACATAGATAACCTACTAACCTACTAGAGTGAGTTACATATTTTTCTTTTATTTTTATAATAGTCTTATTGCTTTTGTTTTTGATTTACATATTTAGTTTTGCTTCTTCAACTCAGACAGAAAACAGTTATACTCATTATTACTCCTGAATTCTTTATTTACATATTTTGAAGACTTATCAAGCGTTGCAGTTCGCCTTTGCAGGGTTGCTGATAAATAACCATCAAATGGCTTAAGGGAATAAGGGTTTATTCTCTCTTATGATTCCTGGTTATACTTCTCAGTCCAGCTTGACGGGAGAGCACGTACCAAAGCCAGGACCAATTCCAAACCCTCAACAGTCAAGTTGACTCCTGTGCCTAACTATGACAACAAGTCTTTTGAAAACTTGGAATTGTTGAAATGATGCTGCTGTCTGTATAAATAGCTCAATATTTTCACCAGCTCTAAAATATGCTGGCTCACCTTTTAGATGAAAGATGATAATTACAAGATTTAAAGAGGGTGTTATTACATTGTGCTTATTAAAGTTTAAAGACAATATTTTTATTAATATGACAGCTTTTCTAACATGAGCTTGTAAAACTGCAGGTGCAAATGTGTAGGAGTGTTTGAAAGTGTCTAGTAGTGTTCCGGCCCTAATTTATAGGTATCTTCTCATTACTGAGTCTCACAGTCATGGACAGCAGCTGTGCAGTCTAGTGGGCAAAGTAATTGACCTAGTGTCTGACTTTGCACATGTACGTAATTAGTTAAGTCCATCAATGCTTCATAAATATGTATTCCTTTTCTGATTATACTCATATGTGCACATTCAGGAAAGTTAAGACACACACACACACACACACACACACACACACACACACAAAAGCTGAAATTCTTTTTTCCAGAAACAACCACAACAATAACAATACTTTGACTTGTTATTTCTTGACTATGATTATCTGCATGTATTTGAAGTTATCACAGTTTCTTTACCTAAAGTAATATATGAATATTGTTAAACATAATTGATATTGCAGAATCTTTTATTTTCTTATCATATGCTTGCAGTTTGGGCCTTTTGGACCTTGTGTGAAATTCCCGCATATTTTAAAAATATGATGGCTTTCCAAATAAATTTTTGTGTGCATGTGTGTATGTATAAGAGGACACTTGATTTGTTCTGGAATTTACTAGGCTTTGCCTTCCAGGCAAAAATTACAGACTGCTGTAAAAATATCTGCCTGGTATTTTTAAGTGTGATCTGGGGATCTGAACTCAGTTCTTTTGCTTTTGAAGCAAAAGCTTTAGTCCCTCAACCATCTCCCTGGCCTATTCATTAACTTTTTTAAAGAGCAATTTTAGGTTCATATCAAAATTGAAGTGAATGATATTCCTGCATAGCTTCTGCAGGCTCCTGATTGCCAACAGAAACCTCCCTTCATCACTAGACATTGTGGTTAATAAAGGATATTCTGAAAGTTGAAAAAGATTGTAAACAACAATATACAGCTTAGATGTTTCAATTTTAAGCTGTATTCAGACATAAGAATGATTCTTATTGTATATATTTAAGGCTTTCCCTTTGATGTTTCAATAATAAACAGTAAAATTATCACTGTCAAGCAAATTAACATAATCATCATTTAACAATTTGTGTGTGCATGCGCGCAAGCACAAGTATAGGGACTGGTGAGTATGTGTAGAGGTCAGAGGGCAACTTTCAAAAAGTCAGTTCTCTTGTTTTACCACATGGGATCCTGGGATTAAACTCAGGCTCTCAGACTTAGTGGCAAACACCTTTTACCCTCTGAGTCTTGCTGGTTCCATAGTTCGTTTTTTAAAACAGTAGGAAAGTGCTCACTTTGGCAACACATATAAAACTGGAATGACACAGAGAACATTAGCATGGCTCCTGCGCAAGGATGACAGCAAATTCCATATTTCTCAGAGGCCTGAACCCCGACAAGTAAACAAGCCAGAGATCCATAGAAGCAGCCAGGCAGGAGGGAGGAAGGAGTGGGATGGATTGATGAAGGGAAGGGAATGGAGATGGAGGAAACAGTAAGTAAAAGGACTGCTGTAGAGATGGCTTTGCAGGCAAGATGGCAGCTTACAAACCTAGTGATCTCAACACAAACAACACCAAATGCTGGAGAAGATGTGGAGAGAGGGGAACTCTCCTACATTGCTGGTGGGAATGCAGGCTCATACAACCACTCTGGCGAGAGTTTGGCATGCTCATTCTTACAGAAGTTAAAGATTGAAATGCCATATGACCCTGCTAAACCACCTTTGGGAATAACCCCCCATACAGCAAAAATTCACCTCGATAGCACAAGCACGACCATGTTCATAGCAGCACTGTTTACAATAGCAAAGTCATGGAATCAGCTCAAATGTCCAACAGTTGACAAGTAGATAAGGAAAATGTGGTACATTTATACAATGGAATACTACTCAGCCATCAAAAATGATGAATTAATGCAATTTGCTGGGAAATGGATGGAATTAGAAGCAATTATATTGAGTCAAGCATCCCAGACACAGAAAATTAAGTGCCATATGTACTCCCTAATAGGTGAATCCTAGTACCAAACCCACTTAGAGATACTCGAAGACAAATCTCTGTAATACCTACAGTAATTGCAAAGATTATAAACAGGAGGGATGGGGAAGGAGGGCCCCGCCAGAAACAAGGAGAGAGGGGACCATGTTACAGCAGAGAAAATAGGCCACCACCAAGGACTGCAAGTAAGTAGAGACATCTGGTTAAGTTCACAGACTTTCCTTCCTGATCATTTCCAACTGATGGGGTATGATCTCACCAGAAGGGGAGGGCATATAGGCTGCCAGATAGAAAGTAACCATTTTGCAAATGGGTGATTGACCCCTCCCTCACCACGGTCTCCTACTTTTATTCTATCTACCTTTGAATATACTCTTATAACAAGACTCTAATTTAGCAGGTTTTTATCTCTGGCCAGGGGGTGACATCCAAGACCCATCAGGATGGAGCCAAGGGCATTGCAGGAGCAGCACAACTGAAAAAAAAATCAAGAAACCATAATTCAGAGCATCAGAGACTCTATATCAACCACCTGGAACTAGACCAGCCTAATCACTCCCCATCCTGAAGCTCAGGGAAATTTGCAGAAGAGGGGGCGGTAAGATTGTAAGAGCACAAGGATGGGAGGAGTAATGATATGCAAGATACTCCACACAAGTTAGGGCTGAAGCAATCATAATAGGACTTTGCATGCCCTGCGCAATGTCCAACACACTATTGGCCCCACAAAGTCTAGCATGGACTAAAGGCACTAGGATCCTTAGAGGCTAGGGATTGACAGCCACAGTAGTGTTTCTATGCTTAAGCGGAACCCAGGAAAGGGTTCTGGGAAATGCCACTGGGTCCCTGCACTTCATCGGAGAGGAGGACCCAGAGGAGAGTTTGGCATGCTCATTAAAGGATGCTCTGGGGATGGGGGGGAGGCACTGGGAGATGGGGAAAAAGGGAGGAGGGGAGAGGGAAGTAGGGGGTCCGGGGGGAGGTGGAGGAAGGAAGGGGACCGGTGTACCTGTTAAGTTCGTATGAGGGGAAATAATAATAATTTTTTTTATTATTATTTTATTATTATTTATTCAACTGTGTACATGTGCATGTGTATGTGCGCGTGTGTGTGTGTCTGTGTGTGTGTGTGTCTGTGTATGTGTATGTGTAGAACCACGGACGAATCGGAAACCACCATGGCCGCCTCCACCTTCTTCAGCCCGGGGATTCACAGGCTCCGCCCTACCAGGACCAGAAACGCAGGCCGCCCCCGCTTCCGCCTGGCGTCTATACATGGGATCTGGGATCTGAACTCAGGACCTTCCGCCTGCAAGGCGGAGGCTTAACCCCTGAGCCACCTCTCCAGCCCAAAATTTTTTTTAAAAAACAAACAAACCTGGTGACCTGAGTTTGATCCCCAGAAGCCCCTGTGGTGGAAAGAGAAAACTGACTTCTAAAAGTTGTCCTCTGACCCCCACCCATGCACCATGACATGCATTCTCTCTCTGTCTCTCTATCCTTAAACACATAAAGAGATAAAATATTTTTTAAAAACAGCAGGAAAGAGTATTTAAAACCTTAGAAAGTTCCCAGTGTATAATATGATATTACCTAAAGTCTGCAGGCCATACGTTAACTCTGTATGTATTTATCCTAAACAATGGTGCCTTAGTACCTTCGACCTATAGCACTTTTTCTTTTTACCCCACATGCTCTGTATTGGTTTCTTTTACCGTTGCTGCTGTAAAATACCCAATAGAAAAAACTTATTTTCTCTCATAGTTGAGAGGATGTGGTACATGATGGTGGGCAAGGTGTGGCAGCACGAGTGACTGGTAACCCCGAATTAGAAGTCAGGAAATAGTTTGGAGGGCAACTGGGGCTGTGTGATAATCCATAAAAACCACCCCCTGGTGAAGCCCTGCCTCTTCAACATTCACAAGCTCCTGAAATAGCTAAGGACAAAGTGTCCAAGACACACAAACCTTTAGAGGATACTTCACCTCAAATCATAGCAATAGCTAAGATGAGCAATTTTAGAGGAAGAAATAATTTTGACTCATAGTTTCAGTCCATGATTGCTTTGGCCTGATGCAAAAATACAATTGTTTACAAAGAGAGAAAAACGGGTTTCTGATATGTTAGGTGGCATTGAGAATGGACCCTCCTCTTTCATATTCAGCTTTGGACCCTGTTTCCCTAGGTAATACTGCAAAAGGAAGCATCAAAATTGCCACACTTTGGAATTTCAGATTCCACATTTGAAAGTAGAGGCTTCAGGGCTTTGTTAAGTTGCCCTGAAGGAAAACTACTTCCTTCTGGGCAAATATGGGCTCAGAATTCTACCTCTGGCTCTCGATCGAGACGTTACATGATCTGCCCCAAAGAAGAACACTGCGGACCATTGTTCCCTCTGCAGACTTAACCCAGTAGGGCTGTCAGTCACCTTGCCTGGAGACCACACCTCACAACAGCTGCTTCACCTGGCTAAAGAGATGGAATAATCGCCCTGTTGTGATATACTTTATATTGGTAAATTGTCATGTGCTGTTTAAACTCACTGAGAAGCTCTGAAAGACAGGAGGAAATGTCACAATTTTCCTTTATGTGGCCAAAAAATTCACAAAAGAACAGCTTATGGCAACATGGGATTTTATTTTGGCTTCTGATTAGCTAGTTACAGTTCTTAATCCAGCTTTGGCAAGAGAGCTCATTCCAATACCAGGAGCCAAGGGAACTGGCCACACCACATCCATTGTTGAACCAGCTAAAGAAGTATGGCAGTGGGCTCGTGATCATGGAATTCAGTGGTCTTACCAGCTCCCCCCATCTTATTCGCCTGCCCCGGGAATGGCCCCACCCACCTGGGCTGAGTCTTCCTGGTCAATTAGACAAATACTGCAGGTTTGCTTAGGGCTTGTCTTAATTATCAGTTCTTCACAGGTATGCCCAAAGCTCAGTCTGAAATAGTCAAGTTGACACCTGTAGTTATCATAGGAGTGGGGGTGGGGGTGGCCTCCCTCAAACTCCAAACATGTTTGTCTAAAAGCATCCTCCAAGACACCTACCCTGGGGCAAATTGGCCCCTAACATTGTAATGGCAAGCAAGTGAGCTGTTTGCAACAGAACCGTGTGGGAATGGAGAGGATGTGGACGACACTGCCTAGATATGTTTAAGTCGCAGCGCTAGTAGGACTTCTGATTATTAGTTACAGTTCTTAATCCAGCTTTGGCAAGACTCCCTGGTAATATGATATTACTTAAAGTCTGTAGGCCATGCTGGATGTTTCTGCTGGATGTTCCAAGCGCTGATGTTTCTTTTGCTCGCTCTCTCTATTGGGTGCCCAGTCCTCCTCGGCCAGATGTGCCCAATCTGATAATGTTTGCTGTCTCTTACCTTCTCTGGTGCTGCTGTGAGATAGCACCCAGACAATAAGGGAGAAAGAGCTTTCTTTTAGCTTATGGTTCTGGAGGGAGATGTAGTCCATTGTAGCGGAGAAGGCAGTGGGTGGCAGCAACTGGAGGCTCTTCAGGTCACAGCAGTCACCATGGAGGCAGAGGGAATGAAAGGCAAACTAAGAGCAGACAACTTGCAGAAAGCAGGCAGAGCCACCAGAACTTTCAAGCCCGTCCTGTGGCCTGCCTTCCTCCTGCAAGGTTCCACCTCCTATCTGTCTGCTGTTTCTATCTGCTACCTCCTGTGTATTCTTTCACCTTTGCTTGCTACATGTTTAATAAACTCACACATTCAAACTTGACTGCATCACTACCACAGATCATTCTCTGGACCATGCAGAAAACCCTAGAATGAGATAAGTATTTTTTAAGTATCTAACTTGGGCCCTTCCCCAGGTGCAGTTGCTTACAGATCTTCACTGCTCGGCCTACCTGCTTCTTTTTTCTGCTTCTGTCTCTTGAACACCAGCCAGAATCCTGGGTATTTGCCCTCACACGAAGCATGTCCCGGGCCCCCTAGCAGCCACCACAGCAGCCACTTGCTGGCTTCCATTGCTAAGCGGCCAGCTTCCCTGGATCCTAATTCCAATGATATGTCGCTCTCCCTTCCCCCATCTCCTTCCTCCAGCAGCTGCCATAATAAAATGTCTCAAGCTCCATTCTCGGTCTGCTTTTCAATTCCTTTATTAACAAGACTAAAAATCTACAACAGGGAACCTAATTCCCCTGGCATCTATATACTACTTCAAGGTCACTCCCCTCCCCAATGCCTGCAAATCCATCAGGTTGACGATGCCAAGATGGGGGCACGCTCAAACTTCAGCTGCCACAGCCCTTGAGTGCCTATGTTCAGGATTTTATGTCCAGGCATTTGTGTTCCAGAGTTGAAAAATGAGACCAGAACACGTGTAGAGGATTAAGGCAGAGTTCGTTAGAGGAGAGAAGGAAAGGAACTCATGGATGAAAAGTCCACGAGGGGCAAGGAAGTCGGAAGTCTGATGACTGGCAGGGTCAGGGGTATTTATGAACTTGGGCAAACTTGGGAAAAATTACTTTTCCTCTTTGGTGAGTTCTAGTTTCTGGGAACCGGATTGAGGCTTTTGGTCCCTTGCAACCAATTGGTCTGTTCATACAAGGCCCAGCTGAGTCAGCCGGGACCTCATGGCTGAAATGTTTCTTCTGAGAAATTTAGCTCATCTGCTTTTGAGGAGTTCCTCTCCATAACCTTCATAAGCAAAGGACTGGTGGCTGGTGACCTTGTCTCTGGGGGTTTGACACCAACTTCTGCTGTGGTGGTAACCTTCCAAAGATCTTCAGCCTTTTGACACTGAAACTGCCTAAAAGAACTATTCTAACTAAAAATTCTATTCTAAACTACTAAACAGGGCTGGAGAGATGGCTCAGGGGTCAAGATTCTGTCTCACATGCAGAAAGTCCTGAGTTTGTATTCCAGGTCCCATGTAAAAATGCCAGACCAAAATGAGGTGGCCTGGTGGGTAGAGCCTGGGAAATCACAGAGGGAAGCAAAGAGGGAGGTAGAAGCAATCCAGGATAATTTCCAAAGTCATCCTTGGTCCTCCACAGAGACACACAGTGTCCTCTGATTAAATAAATAAATAAATAAATAAATGATAGATAGATAAACTGCAGAACAGAAATTATTCTCTTACATAGACAGCTGCACCTAAGTATATACATTCCACAGAAATGAACTTCTAGATAGTTTGTTGAGAACAGGGCTTCATCATGTCTTTTTTTCAAGTAAAAACTTTTTAAAAAATTACTGTGTGTGTGTGTGAGAGAGAGGGGGGGGGGCACTGTGTGTCCCTGTGAAGGACCAAGGTGACTTGGCAATCATCCTGGATTGCTTTTACCTCCTTGATTTGCTCTGGGATTTCCCAGGCTCCTCACGCTTGGGCTGAAAGTGCAGGCCACTGCTCTTTCTGCCTGGCATTTTTTTACATGGGACCTGGGATCTGGACTCAGGGCTCCTGAACCATCTTTCTAGTCCTCAAGCAAAAACTTTTGAAGGAAGTTCATCCTTTTATATTGTTTTCTTGTGGTGAGTGGGATATTTTTATTTTGGACATGCCCCTAAGGCATCTTTTGTGATTGCCTCAAGCAAAGGACTTGATCCTTTGTCCTTTTTCACTGCTAGTTAGTTAGTTAGTTAGTTGAGGGGCAATGCATGCCACAGCACAAGTGTGGAGACTTTAGGACAATTCGCTGGAGTTGATTCTCTTCTGTTCTCTGGACTCCTGTCAGGTTTGGTAAAAAGTACCTTTGACTGCTTAGCAAATCTCTAGTAGATTTGTTTTTAAACACAGCTGAATTCTTTGCATATTGTACCCTCTTTGGCTGCAAGTTTGAGCACACTTTGTCTTCTTTTCTTTTTTCTTCTTTTTTTGCCTCTACTTGTTTGTTCAAATCTTTCTTTGCCCTCTGCTCCCAATTCTTACTGAAATCTGATGAAAAGCGCTAGCAATCTCCAGGTCCCAGTCTGAATGCATGCTATTTGGAACTTTACAAGGTCCCTTCGTGGTCACCAAATATTGCAGGAACAGTCTTTTCTCTGTCAAATATCCCTTCTGGGTTACCAAATGTTACAGAGTCCCTGTTTGGGGGACCAAATGTTTTGGGAACAACTGTCCCAATGTTACAGTGTTCTTGTGTTTGAAGTTGAAGATTGAAACAAGAACACGTGTAGAGGTTTAAGGTAAAGTTTATTAGAGGAGAGAAAGGCTGGAACTCGTGGAATCATGAGAAGCAGACAGCTGGAAAAGAACTCATGCAATTCGAGTGCCAAGAGGGGCTAGGGCTCCCTGGAGAACTCATGGACTCCAGGCATGAATCCACAAAGAGCAAAGAACAAGAAACAGGCTCATGGCACTAGTGCCATGAGGGGCAAGCACCGAAGATGACTGCCAGGGTCAGGCATATTTGTACATTTAGGCAAGCCCAAGGAAATGGGCTTTTTCTGATTGGTTAGTTGTCATTAGGGCCCAACCTAGATGATCCTGGGCCCAGGTAGGGCTGGGACTCAAGTTGTTTGTTGGATGTGGAGAGCTCATCTCCATAATCCTTTCATAGGGAAGTTGGCCATTTTATCTCTGGGAGGATTGGAGTCAGTTTCTCCGCAGGGGTGTTTCTTCAGGGTGATCCCAGCAGTGGGGGGTATGGCCTTTGGAAATTTCAAAGACCTTCAAAGACTTAGAGATTGTCCCAGCATAGCTGTTTTAAACCTGCCTTAGAACTGCTTCCCACCAGATTAACCATTGCATTAACTCTGTTTACAATCTCCCAGGTTTTCTCCCGTCTGTTTCTCCAGATGTGCCCAAGCCTTTTTCACAAACCAGTTCCAAAGGTCACTGAGCCACATCCTCATATACAGTCACAGCAGCAAACCCTGCTTCTTGCTACCAAGTCGTCAGATCGCTCTTCACTGTTGTAACAAAATACGTGAGCTCCATGCACTGAGAGGAGACAAAGTTTATTTTGACTCATGGTTCTTAGGCAGTTTTAGAGCAGCCATGCAGAACCTGTCTCTGAAGGTCTGGGGAGGCCATCCTCAGCGCTGGGCTTACCCTGAAGGAATGCACCCTTCCTCAATTTCCCCCAACTCTCTGTTTGTGAAAGGTATGGAAATTAATTCTCCGTTGTAGCTAAACCCTACCATGGGGTTGGCTACCAGATTGAGGACCAAAAGTTCCCATCACTTTGCAGAAACGGAGCTAACCAATGAGAAAAAGTCATTTTTAATTTACATATAATTTACATTTAAATTTAAATATACCTGACCCTGGCAGCCATTTTTGTGCCTACCCCTCGTGACGCTCTGAGTCTGGGGTCGATGACTTCTCCAGCTCCTTGTCCTCATGAATTCCAGGCCTGGAGTCCGTGAGTTCTCCAGGGCACCCTTGCCTCTCATGGACTCCATGTCCCGAATCCGTGAGTTCGGTTCTTTCGCTCCTCTAAAGAAACTCTCCCTTAATCCTCTACTCGGGTTCTGGTTTCAGTCTTTGGCTCCACGACACAAGAACCTGGACACAACACATACAGACCTCAGAGAGACCCCCCCCATCAGTTCCAGGTCATGGCTGCTTGAACTTGCTGTTTTGGGCATCAGGCAAGGCAGAGCATCGTGCTGTGGAGCAGTAGTGGCTGGAACTGCTCAACGTAGGTAGCTGGGAAACGAAAGAGAAGTCATGACTCCAATAAACCCTGGAGACGCACGCCCAGTGCCCCCACTTCATGTAACTTTGCCCTGGAGTTCCTACCCTCTGTGGGACCAGCAGTGACCAAGTCTTTAGCACACGAACTTCTGGAGGACATTTAAGATCAGAACCACGGTCCAGTAGGAAGGGCGCCCGCTGGCAAACCTGACTGCCAGAGTTCCATCCTCGGAAGCCCATACGGTCCTGTGACCTGCGCACCATGACGTGCGTGCGTGCCTTCTGCTTCTGCCTCTCTCTCTTTCAGGAATGCCAGGGAGGAGGATCTCATTTTCTTGGGACATCTCCACCCTCCAGCACCAACTCCTCTGTCTGGATAAGGATGACGTCATTCTCATTTTGGCATTAGGATTACTGCACCTTAGAGCATAAAGAGAGAGGCTAGATTTGAATATAGTACAGTTACCCAGGTTTCAGTCATTTACATTTTTTCTCATCTATTTGCCTTGTATGGCTGAAATGGCAAAAGTAACTCTGCTTTGCTTCAACTAGTTTGTGCTGTACCTTACTGTTCTCAGACTTCATTTCCTGTGCTGATGGTGCCTATGAATCAGAGCTACCTAACCTTGAACTGCCACCTGCTTACATCATGCTTACAATACTATAAAGTTAGTCTTCTTTTCTAGCTGACCCTGTTGCTATTCTCTCAGCTGACTTACAGTGTAATTGTGGCTTTTGACTTTATTAACCCCTTCCCTTCCCTTTTTCTGGGCCAAAAGTTCTGGTATGAGCATGTTCTTGACCACTGGCAAATAAATGGACTCCTCAATTTGAATCATTATGTGGAGTTAATTTATGACTCAAGTGGGCACAACATGATCCATCACTGACTATCTTTTTTTCAGTTGAACATGTACAATGATCATCTGTCCAGGTATATTTATTCTGCTTTGGTGACAGCCTATAACATTCATAAAAAGGAAAAACAATGATGTTTTGCTCAAAATAGTGAATACTGAACTTTACCTTATTTTAGGGATGTTATCTTACTCTGGCAATTGCAAAGTTCTAGAGTGTATGCTAAATACTTATCTCTGAGAGACTACATATTTTTAATTCTCTGGAGCAGTATCTTTGGCCTTTTGTGTGTATCACTAACCTGTTTTGATAAGGACCTAACAGCAGTTTCTCCAGAAAAAATCTACCCATTCATAGATTTCAAGTGCAATTTCAGGATTTTTACAAGACTCTTGACTTACTTTATATCTAGACTAAGGTCTAGGTTAAGTTCTGAAAGATTTTCTTCCTCTGTTGTTTTCCTATGCCATGGGTACCAACCTCTTGGACTTCTGAATAATAAGAGAAAATGATTATTCTTTGCTTACAATGTACCAGGCATGATTTCATTGGTGATTTCAAGCCTCTCTCTCTCTCTCTCTCTCTCTCTCTCTCTCAGAGCTTACTGCATTTTAAGTGCATAGAAGGTTTGAAGTTCACTCGAACAAAAGAAATATATGTGAGTAAAGAGAAAGAAGCTAGGTGGATTCATTGGGAATGGCTTAACTGCAGCACTGAAAGCAGTAAAACTTGGTTTCCAGTGTGGGGCGGAACGGAGTAAGGCAAGGAAGATGGATTTGAGTTCTCAGAACTAACTTTGCAAGAAAAATGATAAGAACTGAGTCATCAGTCTATTCCTAAGTCAGCAAGCTGAGGGCTATCAGTAAAGTGAGGTTTATAACCTAATAAACACAATGGAACACCAGCTTTTCAGCTCTTACATGGTGCTGAATTTGAGAGCAGGTTTTACTGTCATTTACTGGACATGGGGCTGACATGGCACAATCCACTTTGTTGTGTTGGGGAAGTGAAACACCACAGATGGCTGGATTAGAGCCCAGAATCTGCACCATCACCCCAGGCTCCTGGTAGAAGGTACATAGACAGCTAGCTAATCAATTTCTGTCTTTGCTCTTGTTTCTTTTGTTTTTCAAGAAGCAGCTCTGAAGGAATGCAGAGTAGTTGATATTCATAATGAACCTTACAAACAAACACCAATAGTCTTTGGTGACTTTTTTAGTGCCTCCAAGTTGTGTGTTAATTGCATTTTCCCCCTTGTTGATGACACCAGGCTTCGGGAGAGCAAACACAGACAGTTCAAATTGGGCACTCAAGCACTTGAGCAGTCAGACAAGGCTACAGGAATGAGGCTATAGAAACCTTGTAATTTTAAGGAAAAGAATCAAGGGTCAGCAAGACAGCTCAGTGGGTAAAGTGTCCCCCTTGGAAACTTGGCGACCTGAGTTCGATCCCTGAAAGCCCACATGGTGGAAAGTTGACCTAGGACTTCTGCCTATACTCACATGTTCTCTCTCTCTCTCTCTCTCTCTCTCTCTCTCTCTCTCTCTCTCTCTCTCTCTCGTAAGAAAATTTTCTTAAAGAGTCAAAGCAAAAAAAAAAAAAAGCAATAGTCTTTTTTAGCATGGAGTATGGGAGTGAAAAGAAGTATAAAAATGTGTGTAGTGACCACTCATGAAGCTTGCAGGTACATTTCTTATTTTTTTTAAAAATATTTAGTTATGGACCCCTGTAGCTCTCAAAAATACTCAGTTAATTTATTTATATGAGGGAGAGAAAAAAATGGTTGCATATAAGTGGAGGTCACAGGACACTTTCTCTCCCACCATGTGAACTTCCAGAGATTAAACCCAGGCTGCCAGGTTTACAAGCATGTGCCTTGCCACTGAGCATTTGAGTTGAGTTGAGGCAGGGGCAGGTTGTTGTTGTTGTTGTTGTTGTTGTTGTTGTTGTTGTTGTTGTTGGTGGTGGTGGTGGTGGTAGTGGTGCACAGGTTCAGTGGGACAGGGAATTTAAAAACTCATTCCGAATTGATAAGGTTTCCTCAGCCAAGCTTCTGGCTGGAGAGCTCTTGTAGATGTCAACAGGAGTGTTAATCATTTCCTTACCACGCAAACCTTAGTCACATGTTCCTTCTAAAAGTGAAATTGCCTCTCAGCGCACATGAAATTGCTCCCTTCTAGGTTAAGCATGTGGAAATTCGTGGGGCGATTCTTTCACAGCATTCTTTCCATTAGTTATTCCCACAAGCTGGGTTTTATCTGATTGTGTGGTGGATGGAAACTTGATGGTAAAATCCAATGTCCGAAGACTGAGACAAGTTTACACTGGCTGTGGTAATGAGGGTAAGTGAGTGAACACTGCTGTTGCTCTAACGTTTATTTCTGTTATGCGAGATTTTATGCATTTTGAAGTGCTCAGAGTACAGCCTTGAACTACCGTCCCAAATCCCAGTGATTTTAGATTGTGTTTAAAAGCACTTAGGTCAAAATGAAGAAACCAAAATGCACTGTGAGGCTTACACGGCAAATAAGATTGCTCTGCTTTTTGAAAAAGGTACTATTTTTAATTAGTGAAACACAATGTGCTTGAACTTTTGGAAATGCCTTCTGTGTTACTTCAATAAAGTTTAGCAAGCAGATTTCAGTAAATATTTTTATGTGAATGAAAAGACAAATCATCTTGATTATTGGAAAGAATAATAATAATAAGATGCATACTGTACGGATTATTTGGTGGCAGATTTCAAGTGCCAAATAAGTTTAATTCTAATAGAGATATTTTTGGTTGTGCATTTCTATTCTGCAAGCATACTTTTTTCCCTTAAAGTCTCCTTGAAATAGCTATAGCAAGAGTGCAATAAAATGCAGTCTATGCTGATATTTCTTTTTTTTAAAAAATTTTTTTATTCAATTTTGTGTGTGTGTGTGTGTATGTGTGTGTGTGTGTGTGTGTGTATGTGTGTGTAGAACCACAGGCGAATTTGGGAACCACCATGGACGCCTCCGCCTTGTTTACTCTGCCTCGGACTCACAGGCTCTGCCCTACCAGGACCAGAAACGCAGGCTGCCCCCACTTCCACCTGGCGTCTATACATAGGGTCTAGGATCCGAACTCAGGACCTTCTGCCTGCAAGGCAGAGGGTTAACCTCTGAGCCACCTCTCTCCAGCTCCTATGCTGATATTTCAATTATTTCCTTTCCTGAAAAAGCAAAATTGCTTTTGAGCATAATAAAAAGACTTTCATTAGAAAGATAAAGGCTGTTTGTTAATTTTTAAAAGAAATTTATATATTTTGGGGGGCTGGCTCAGGAGTTAAGACTATGCCTCGAAAGCAGAAGGTCCTGAGTTCTGATCAAAGGTCCCACCTAAAAACCCAGGCAAAAAATTGCAGCAACCTGCATTTCTGGCCCTGGTGGATGGAACCTGGGAAATCCCAGAACAAAGCAAAGCAAGAAGGAGGTAGAAGCAATCCAGGATGATTCCCAAAGTTATCCTTGGTCCTCCACAAGGACACACAGTGCCCTCTGATACACACACACACACACACACACACACACACACACACACAGACACACACACACACACACACACACACACACACAAAATAAATAAGCTTAAACATTTTATTATTTTGGGGGGAGGGAGGGAAGAAGGGAGAGAGGGGGAGAGAGAGAGAGAGAGAAAGAGAGAGAGACCACAACAGTGCTTGTGTGGAGGTCAGAGGAAACTTTCAAAAGTCCTTTCTCTCCTTCCCCCAGGTGGGCTCTGGTGATTCTGTCATATTCATGCATGACACCTTTATCTACAGAGTTACCTTGCAGCCCCAAGAGACTCTTCATGCCTCTTCCATGGTGATGTTTTATGTCAGTGTACAGTTTTGTTGCTGAGCACTCTTCTGCAAGCATCTACGCAGCTCCCCGTGGCAGGACGGCATACTGTTGTGAGCTCTTCCCCACACCTGGAGTACACAGGCCCTGGATTGATACGCATTTGCTGAAAGCATGGGTGCTGCTGGCTCCTGAAGCATGCTGCTGCCTGTTTATGGCTGGTTAGATTTGGTTCTGGGGAAGACAGGACGAGGGAGGACTGGTTTTGTTACCTTGCCTCCATTTAGCTACCTGCCCTTAATAAATCATTGAAAACCAGTGGAAAGCAGATAAAGGAAATTGACTTAGCATGGCCATATTGTGGAGAGAGTATCCTGTGTCCAAGTCGTCCTGGCTCTGGAGTTGTGATGTGGGATCTGCTAGATTTTGTAGAAGTCAGAAGCTGTGCAGTTCTGGTCAAGGTGCGGATCCACGGCTGTCTCACTGTTTACACAGGCTCCTGTCTCTCTTACAAGTTGCACTGACAAGCCGTCACAGCCCTGTGAAATCTCTTCCAGGAGACAAACTCCGCCTCTGGTTGGCACCAGATCTGGTAAATTTTCACTACTCTGAGAGTCCCTCTCTTTGTTCCCAGCTTCCTGGGGGTAATTCCAATTTCTCAGGGGCCATTGTTTTGATAGTCCAGTAGCAGAAGGGAGGAACACCTGCATTCCTTTAGAATCTCTGACAATCTGATAACCAGAGAGAGGGAGGCCATGACTGACTCCTTTTTTTTTTTTTTACTTTTGAGCGCGCATGTGTGTGCGTGTGTGTGTGTGTGTGTGTGTGTGTGTGTGTGTGTGTGTGTGTATCAGAGGGCACTGTGTGTCCCTGTGGAGGACCAAGGGTAACTTTGGGAATCATCTTGGATTGCTTTATCTCCTTTTTGCCTCACTCTGGGAGTTACAGTTTTGGATCATTTTGGTGACCAGTAATAGGCTACCTGACTAAAATTGACAGACATAAAAGACAAATACTGCATGTTCTCTCTCATATGCCGAACTGAGATACACACACACACAGCATAAAGGGTATTATTTGGAGCATGAAGGGAACTTTTTATACTTACAAAAATAATTCTGAAATGTACTAGAATACAAATAAAAGAGAATGTAAGTGCCAAAGGTCAAAGAAAGAAAGACTGTTGGCTCACAGGACAGTTTAAAGGTGTTCCTGGCTTGCTGAAAGGCAGGCCCTGAGGCGAAACACTCTTTCTTCTCTGTCTCCCCTCCCTCTTTCTACTCAGTCCTCTCCCTTCCCTTCAATTGCTTCCCTCCCTCCTGAGGAAATAACTTCCAGGAATTCTGTTCTTTCAGTTTCTTTGCTTACTTTTCTTTCTTTCTTTGCGTGTTTCTTTCTTTCTTTCTTTCTTTCTTTCTTTCTTTCTTTCTTTCTTTCTTTCTTTCTTTCTTTCCTTCTTTCTTTTCTTTCTTTTTTCCTTCTTTCTTTCTTTCTCTTTCTTTCTCTTTCTATCTTTCTCCCTCTCTCTTTCTTTTTCTTTTTTCCTTCCTTCCTTTCTTTTTCTTTTTTCTTTTATTTTTTATTACACATTTTATTTTTGCCTATCATATAAGCTCAATAGATACCTCCCTGCTCTCCTTTCCCCTTTCCCTCTCCCCATCTTACCTCACTTTTTTTTATTTTTAAGAATACATCTATTTGTTTATGAGGGAGCAAGAACATGCCATGGCATACAGGTGGAGGTCAGAGAACAACTTTCATAAGTCATTTCTCACCTTCCACCATGTGGATTTCCAGGACTTGAACTTTGAGTGGGCAAATCTGCAAGCGGAGCCTCACCGCTGAGCTGTCTTGCCAGCCCTGATCTTCCGGTTTTAACTGTAGCAGGATCAAGCCAGTGTCTCTGTCCCGGCCGTGCTAGAGGCAAATCCTGATTGGAGTGGATGGAACCCATTCCACGATAATCTCAGCCCGGAGAGTCCAGCGCTCTCTTCATGAGCCTGGCAGAAGGCATAAAGTTGCAGACAAATTCAGAGACTGGGGTGACAGGATTAAGGATGGAGGCTGAGTCGTCAGGTTAAGATGAGGGCGGTGCCATTTCAGGACCCGATGCCTGTCAAACACAAAGCAAGAGGATGGTTTCCTTCTCTTCTTTCCCAGTCCCTCTAAGATAAATAAATCCAGTGAACTACTGCTCTTTGAAGAGTGACCGCAGGTATTCACCATGGAGAGGAAGCTGTGGAAAGCTGTAAATAGAGCACTTTGTGTCAGAAGCCAGAGTCCGGCCAGAACAGAACTGGGGTAACTCTGATGCTCAGGGCAGTGTTGATGGCACCTACAGAGGAGTCACTAGTGTTGACTCCTACAGCACCTACAGCACCCCAAGTGATCTTGGAACAGCCAGTTTGGAGAAACAGTGGTCAAAAAAATATCTGGAGCCAGCAATCCAAGTTGAATCCAAGCAATCCAAGAAGTCCACTCAGTGGAAGGAGAGAACTGACTTCTGAAATTGTCCTCTGACTTCCATTCACGTAACATGGCAGCTTAAATAAACATATTCAAGTAGCTTGCCAGATAGCAACCACTGAATAAAATGGACCTGTCAGGCCCCACATTACCTACTCTTTTTACAACACCACAGACGTAGGTTGTAAAAGTTTCAAGATGAACTCATGAACTCAGATGCTGCACCATAGCAACTAAACTTTCACGACTGGACAACAGAGTATGAATTGGTCATGCAGGCAGCCTTGAGAAGCTGCCGGAAGTGGTCACCAGGACAGACAGTGGTACAGTATGCCCACCAGCCAGGGCCAACTTCCTGCCTGTTTCTGAAAATATAATTTTATGAGACACAGTCACAGACGCCTTGTATAGCAGCGCGGTGGCAACAGACTACACCTGGCTCATGAAGAGCAAACAGGTGGCTATGTGGCATATCACAGGAATAGTTTGTCAACTTTTGACAGAGAGTTTACATTATTCTGTTTGTGCTGTTATTTAGGGAGAGAGGGAATTATTTTTTCAACTCAGGCTTGATGATAATTCTCATGATTTGTATTTGGAAGATTCTTTCAAGTGTCCACACTTGGGGGCTAGAAAGATGGCTCAGAAGTTAAGACTCTGCCTCACAAGCAGAAGTTCCTGGGTTTAGATCCCAGGGTCCACATAAAACACACCAGGCAGAACCAGTGGCAGCCAAGTGCCCACACTTATTAGTCAGTAAGCACTAATTTTTTTTTTTTAAAAGAATCTTCATTTAAAACAAAAACAAAAACATGTGCATTGTAGGAAACAAAACACAAGAAGCAAAGAACAAAGTCATCCAGTCGTAAGCTCAGCGGAACATGTCCTTCTAGATCCTGTACACGGCATCCCATTAGGTAACAACTCGTACTGTGTGCAGCACGCTTTCCAGCACATGAACATTTGCTACAGTCAGAAAACATTTATTGAGCACCTACAGTATGCTGGTCACTAGTAGCTCAGTCTATCAAGAAGATAATTTAAAAAAGAGAAGAAAAGAAAAAAAAGGAAAGAAAAGAGTTGGGATCAGGATGTTACGTTTCATAACTTCTTGCTGCAACAAAAACCTGATCCAAAGGAGAGAGGTTTGTTTCCTTGTGTCTATATATACGTGCACTAGAGGGCAATTGAGTGTGTGTGCCTGTGGAAGCCCAGGATGTCAGGAGCCATCCTGCATTGTGCCACCTCCTTATTGCTTTGCTCTGGGTTTTCCAAGCCATGCCTTCCAGGGTTGGAATTGCAGACCACCATCTTACCTTCTGACTTTTTTTTTAAAAATGTGAATCTGGGTCTCTGAAATTAAGTTCCTTTTGTTTGTGAGGGAAAACTTTAAGCCTGAGCCATCTCTCCAGCCCAAGAAGATTTACTCAGCTCCAAATTCCAGGTCACAGTTCACCTTGGCGAGGAGGGTCATACCTGCAGGAGTCAAGGGAACTGGCACAGCACACCCCAAGTCAGGAGCGGAGGGAAAGACCCGAGGCTCATGCTCGCAGGGAGCGCGGGCACCACACGGGCAGGGCTTCCTCCTTTAACGTGAGCGGTCAAGACAACTTCCTCCTGGCTTGCCCAGAGGCCTGTCTTAACTAGACGATTTTTCATAAATGTGCACTGAGGCCCCCCTCCTAGGCTGACAGCTGAAACTAACCACTGCACACTGCAGTGCAGTCTGTGGCGAAAAACAGGACACTGAATCCCGTGACCTTCTTCTCGGTCTCCGGGCGACGGCTGGCTCCGCTTTCATCTTACAGGGGTGGCTCAGCCTGAGAGCAGCAGGCTGACAGTAGGTAGACAGCGTTCATGAAGTGTATGACGAGCAGACCAGTGAATGCATGAATGTGCTAGAGGGGTACACAGGAAGTTGGGGAACAAGCATAACTTGGGCCATCTCGCAGTGAAGTCAGGACATGCAGCTGCAGAAGTGGAAGGAATGCGGGAAATGGGAGGTGGGCACAGAAGAAGCAGTGGCAGTGGGAGCTCAGTGGGCCCACCTGGGACGGCACACCACCGCGGGGCTGGAAATACAGATGCCAGTAGTGCAGGTGGAGGCCAGATGTGAGCTCCAGCATAGAGGATGGACTCTCTGCCAGGGTCTTTAAGCCTCTACTTTGCTTTCTACTGAATGACCCTATGTCCTTTATTTCCTTCTCAGCTACTAGATCTGTGCTTTAGGTCGGTGCTTTATTTGACCTAAGTCTTTAAAAATCCATATCCTGGGCTGGTGCGATGGCTCCGTGGCTAAGGAGCCTGCTCACAAACTTGGCAACCTGAATTCGACCTCTAGAAACTTACATGGTGGAAGGAAAGAATCAACTCCCAAAAGCTGTCCTCTGACTTCCACATACGCACCGTGGCATGCATGGGCATGCTTCTCTCTCTCTTAAAAAAATTTTTTTTAATGTGTCAGGTTGGAGAGATGGCTCAGGGATTAAAGCCCTTGTCTCACAAACAAAAGAACTTGAGTTCTAATCCCCAGATCCAGTTTAAAATGCTGGGTGGATATGATGGCAGTCTGAAATTCTGACCCCCAAAAATGGAGCCTGGGAAAACCCAGAGCAAAGCAATCAGGAGGTAGAGCAAGCCAGGATGATTCCTAATATCACCCTTGGGTCTCCACAGCACACACATTCAAGTGTTGCCTGGTACACCCCACATACATATATACGAAGAAAAATATGTGTTCCTTCTTTGGGATTTCCTCTTCTCTCTCTGTTTCTCTTTCTCTCTCTCTGCCTTACACAGTGTAGTGTAATCCTGAAAGACCTTTCCCATGTGCAGCAACACTCCTTGTAACTGTGCTTGGATCCCAGTAGCTGCACGCATCCACTTCTTACCTTTGGATACGAAGGTAGTGCCCCAGACTGTTTGAACTGTCTCCTTGGTTAATGTTTATATTCACGCCATTATACTGGAGAGTCCAGGAGACAGGGGTCAAAATATTTTCCTCTCATATCTTTGGCACTTTGCATGTACTTAGTGTCTGAGTGGATGCTCAAGTGCTATTGAATAAATAAATGAATGAGTCAGTGGAATAAAAGGTTCTGAGATTGAAACTAAAATGCTGGTGAAAAAGGAAATCAAAAAGTCAAAAATTAGAAAAGTTAGGGCTGGAGAGATGGCTCAGGAGTTAAGACTCTGCCTGGAAAGCAGAAGGTCCTGAGTTCAGATCCCAGATCCCAGTAAAAAACAAAACCAAACAGCAGCAACAACAAAAAAGCCTGGCAGACGGCTGCGGCCAGTGCTTCCAGCCTGGTGAGAGGAGCCTGGGAAACCCCAGACAGATGCAGAAAAGGAGGTAGAATGATTCCCAGAGTCACCCTTGGTCCTCCACAAGGACACACAGTGTCCCCTGATACACACACACACACACACACACACACCACACACACACACACACAATAAATAAAATGTAAAGGTATTTTTTAAAAAATTAGAAAAGATGCCAATATAGATAGGCTGGCACCATTAGCCTGTATTCCTGCGACCTAAGAGACTTTGGGCTTCCAAGGTTAGGCTATTGGAAAGGAAGAATATCTCATTGCCCATCTGGCAGGTAAGATTTGTGGGATAGCTTCGAGATGCACCGAGGATGTCTGATTGTTAGTGTGGCAGGTGAGGTTTTCGAGTAGCTTCGAGATGCACCCAGTTTTCTCCCAGAAGCTTCCTGAAGTCAATTTCAGACCTTTATTTTCCTTTCATATCCGTGGGAATGATAGTTTCTTATTTCTGCTTTATTTAGTAAAAAGGAACATGCCAAGCTACATTGTGACTGAATACGAACTGCTAAGTTGTCCCACAATTGGGGGAAGCTGGGCTGCATCTCTCTCTCTATCTGTTTTGGTGATGGACAGACAGATGGACGCAGGCCAGGAACCTGAAACTCAGAGCTCCTAGTTCAAACCCTGCGTGGTTTTCTGGCCTGCTACCTTCTGCTTTCTCAGCTGGGGTCAGTGGGGGTCCTGGTCGGAGCAGGTGGAGCTCTTGAGAAAATTCTGGAATCACTGTCATTTTGTCCCTGGCGAAGTAGAAGGGACAAGCTGAAAGCTTCCACATACGCAAACTAGGGGAAATTGTTCTAGGCAAAGGAGCTGGGTTATTCAAGGAAAAAAGTACACGAGAAGAGCTGCCAAGAGAAACATGTCATGAGAAGGTCACGAGACACAAACATGGGTGAGACTCACTGTGGAATCTACGCCTGTGCATGAGGTTGAAACTACAGGGATGTGTGCAAGCCAGAATCATGGAATCAAATTAGTAGGTGGTTATTTGGAGAGAGAGGCGGGTCTGTGACTGTTGGGTGACTGGCAAGTCTTATTTGTCACCTGGTTGGGAGTTCTGAGCATATGCATCTGCAATACCACAGTAGGACAACTATTTTATGTAATTTGTTCTGTATCTCTGTTTTTATAATTAGAAGTTAAAAATATTTCTGATGGTAACATAAATATAGAAAAATATTGACAATGTATATGTGCATAAAATCCAGTCTCATTCCAAAGATATATATGGTAGATTTAGAATATCATTCATGGGCTAGAGAGATGGTTCAGAATTCTGTCTTGCATGCAGAAGGTCCTGAGTTTGGATTCTAGGTCCCATGTAAAAACACCAGGCAGAAACGGTGGTGGACTACATTTCCAGACTGTTGGGCAGAGCCTAGAAAATCTCAGAGTGAGGCAAAAAGAAGGTTGAAGCAATCCAGGATGATTCTCAAGGTCATCCTTGGTCCTCCACAGGGACACACAGTGTCCACTGATACACACACACACACACACACACCACACACACACACACACACACTCAAAAATAAATAAAGTTTAAAAAAAGGACCAGAGTAGAATATCACATCTTTGTCCATTCCACTAAATATTTTGTAGGTTGTTCTATATCAATGTGGAGTCAAACTATAAAAACTATGAAGTCAGTTCCTAATTCTAAGTCATAACCAATATTCCTTAATATGCAAATGCTGGCTTCAATAAGCAGATTGTACCATTAGGACATTTTAGACAGTGGTTTCTCAGTATGACAATTTCTCTTACATTAATTTTGAAGGTTTTCATTTTCATAAGATTTATTATGTTCTTGTTTTTTCTGTTCTTCACTTGCATCTTGAACAAATGTTTTCTTTTTTCAGACAAGATTACTTGGGGTGGGGTATGTTCTGGCAGCACTTCTCTCAAGGAAATCTTGGATATAGTTTATGGCAAACGTTAAAACAACAAGCTGGTGACTAACCTTTGTGCTTCTTTGTTGATAGCAGCGTTTTCACTGTAATAACAAGGATTAAGAGTCTTCTACAGCCTTTAAACTATAATCTTGGGCTAGTAAATGTTTTCTGGTCACCAAATTGTATTTTTTATAGAAAACTTGGTTGAGTGTTTTAACAATTTTTGATTCTTTCAGTCACTTAAGTAGTATTTATTGTACATCTCCATAAGTATAGTGTCCTAGGAATAAAGGAAAGATTAAAAAAAACAGAATTTTCTGTCTTGGGAGAGTGAAGATATTTCTGCAGTTGATCCAACAAGTCAGCAATAATGCATATTTCTGTGTGAGCCACAATGTCTGCAGAACGTATATCAGCAAATACATTGTAAATGCAAATATATGTGCACCATAAGTCATGGTATAGAGCACAGGCAAGATGACTGTGGAGAGCAGGCGAAAAGGCAGGAAGGCAGAATGGTTGGGAAGTGATGTGATTCTGGATATAAGGCAAAGGTCTGTGCTGCAGACCTCCTGGAGCTGAGTTTTTCCTTTTCTTCTGAAATAATACAGATTCACAAGAACGAACAAAAATAGTACAAATGGGGTATCCCAGTTCCTCCTGTCGGGAGCATCTCCTGTAGCTGCCGTGCAATACCCACATGTATGCATGTGCTAATGTGTGTGTGTGTGTGTGTGTGTGTGTGTGTGTGTGTGTACACATGTGTATTTTGCAGGTATGTAAACAAGAGGGCACTTGAGCATGTGTGCCTGTGGAGGCTCAAGAGTGACATTGGGAATCATCCTGGATTGCTCTATTTCCTCATTACTTGGCTCTGGGGTTTCCAGGCTCTGCTGCCATCACATATAACTGGCATTTTTTCATGGGATCTGGGGATCAGAACTCAGGTCCTCTTGTTTGTGAAACAAAGGATTTAGACACTGAGCCATCTCTCCAGCCGACAGTGATTATTCTAAGAGTTGGCTGCCCAGCCATTTCTCTCTTCCTCTTCCTTCCTCCTCCCATTCTTCCTTTCCCTTGCACCATTCTGGTTTTCTTCTATATCTCCTGCATTAGAGAGTATTGCTGATATCCGATTAGATTGCTTCTTTGCTGAAGGAGGTGCAACAGGCTCCTAGCCCTCCTAGCACCGTCTAAGAAAGAAGGTGGATTAGAGTGGTGGGCTCCTTTGAGGTGCAGGTGAGGTGGCTTATAGGTTCAGCACACAGTTGGGGGGTTATGAATGTTGCAGGCACACATGTGGCTTGGAAGTTAATGCGGAAGTGACATTTATTGAGAAAAGCAACTGATAGTACCTTGCTTGCGTTTCCCCGGTGGGATTTGAAGCCATCATTTTTTTTTTATCTTTTTGTATGTGTGTGTACATGAATGACTGTGTGTGTGTGTACATGTGTGTATGTGCTTGTGCTTTGCATGCTGATGGGTGTACATATGTGTGGACATGTGTACCAGAAGGCAATTAAGTGCGTGTGCCTGTGGAGGCCCAAGGGTTCCATCAGGAATCATCCTGGATTGCTCTGCCTCTTTTTTTTTTTTTAACTTTTTTTATTATTATTATATTTATTCAACCTGTTCGCTTGTGCTGTGTTGTGTTTTGTGTTTGTGTGTGTGGTGTAGAACACGGCCGAATCTGTGACCCACACGGACGCCTCCACCTCCTTCTGCCCCGGGATTTCATCAGGGCTCCGCCCTACCAGGACCAGAAGCGCAGGCCGCCCCCGCTTCCACCTTGCGTCTATACGTGAGATCTGGGATCGGAACTCAGGACCTTCCACCTGCAAGGCGGAGGCTTAACCCCTGAGCCACCTCTCCAGCCCCTGCTCTGCCTCTTAATACTTGTTCTGGGGTTTCCCAGGCTCTGCCTTTCAGGACCACAATCACAGGCTGCTGCCATATCCACAGGGCATTTTTACATGGGATCTGGGATCCTTTTGCTTTCAAGGCAAAGATTTTAATCCCTGAGCTGTTTTTCCAGACCAATAATTTCTTTTTTATATATATGCATAATTGATGTATATATATGTGTGTGTATCTATGTATGTAGTGTGTGTATATATATATATATATATATATGTATATATATATTATATATATATAGTGTTTTCTTTCCCAGGAAGTCTGATTTGTATATATTTATATATATAAATAAAATTGAGACAATCTATACACCAGACACCTCCAGTATAAACAGAAGTCCCTAAGGTCTCAGGCTGTAGCCTTATCCTTTGGGGAGCTCTAGAAAACACCAGTAGATTAGGCATCAGTGAGTTTCTGGACTCTAAGTTTCCTTGGAAAGCTCGTGATTTTAACTCCTCCCAACCTTCCATACTCTTTTCTTTTCTTTTTTTTAATCAAGTACTGAGATTTCCATCTCTAGCATGTGGCATTCTATACACCACTTTCCACTAGTTGGTTCTCTGTATTTAGTCTCCATAGTGAGAGCTAACACACCAAGTTGTATTTACTTTTAAAATAATGTTTAAAGGGAAAAGGTAATTTTGAGAAAAATGTGTCATCATTTTACTAATGAGTAAATATTGGCTGAGGGCTGGCATGTGGCTCAATGGCAGAATGCTTGCTTAGCATGCTAAGTTCAGTTCCTAGCACTGAAAAAGAAATTGGCTAGAGAAGAGGTGTGTGTTAGAACACATGCTCAGCATGCTCAAGCCATAGTGCAATCCCTACTTCATGCATGTGTGCATATGCAACGTACATGCACAAGTCTCCTGTTTCAATATATTAGGTCAAATGAACATTTTGTACACACTGAAAAATTTAAATGCTGGTTGAGGGGAAAAAATCCTAATTTTATGGGGCCTACAGTCTAGTCAAAAACATAACTGGGCCAACAAGATGGCTCAGTTGGGTAGAAATGTTTGCTCTGCAAATTTGGCAATCTGACTTCAATCTCCAGAATCTACATATAAATGTGGATGGAGCTAACTGGTTCCATAAAGTTTTTCTCTGATCTCCATAGATGTGCACCTGCACAAACATTCAGGTATCATGCATTCCCAGTTATTCAATGATAATAATCAAGTTAAGACAAAATCAAACCAAACCCAAACATGGATAAAAGCCCTTAAAGTAACATTCCTTTCATCTTTGTACCAAGGACATACCTGGAATACCTAAGACATCATGACATTTGGAAGAAGCTCTGGGCTGAGTGGCTGATGCAGGAAGGTTGTGTGGTCTATGAAGTAGGGTGAACATATAAACGAGTATCTTTAAGAATAAAGCAAGTTTCAGTACAAAAGATATAAACTGATTCTCAAGCAAATAGAGAGTTAGGTCTTCCTGGTCAAAGACAGGAGTTAGTAGAGCTTCTAAGTAGTAGCAGTATTAATCAGCTGCAGTTATTCAGTAAATGGGGAAAAAACACAGTGTTTCTTTTCCCAGGAAGTCTGATTTGTAGCAGTTTAAGAGAATGAATGGATAGGATTCCCACTCAGTACCCTGGGTTTGAACAGTCCAGGAATGGTCTGGAAGAGTTAGATTCCATCCTGCATTATTAATAGTACATGTTTTCCTGGCTCATTTTTTTTTTTATTGTGTGTGTGTGTGTGTGTGTGTGTGTGTGTGTTTGGTGTGTGTCGGTGTGTGGTGTTGTGATCAGAGGGCACTGTGTGTTCTTGGCTGGACCAGGTACCTTTGGAATCATCCTGGATTGCTTCATCTCCTTCTTGCTTTGTGTTTGATTTCCCCGGCTTCCTCCCACCAGGGCCCGAAATGCAGGTTCTGGCTGTTTTCATGCTGGTTTTTATGGGATCCCATTTGATACCTCAGGACCTTCTGCTTTGACGAGGCAGTAGCTTAACCCTGCGCCATCCTGCAGCCCTCATTCTGTTTTTGAGGCAAGGTCTTGTTCTCTAGTTCAAGATGGACCTTTAGTCTCAGGATCCTCCTGCCTCAGCCTGCTATATATATATACCTGGTATATACCAATCCTGGGGCGGGGAGGGGGGAAGGGGGGCTGACTTGCTTAGCATTCTATACTTTCACACCTTTCCCACTGCATTCATTTTAGTCTCCTCTGTGCTTTTGGAAGGAAAAGAGTGGAGACCAGTCAGAGACGATGGGAGCCATGCCAAGGTGGGCAAGATGTTCCAACATAATACTCTCTTCTTCTCGATGCAAAGAGAGAGAGAGAGAGAGAGAGATAGGAAGAAAGAGAGAGAGAAAGACAGACAGAAAGAAAGAATGAAAGAAAGAAAGACCAAGGAACAGAACCAAAAAGAATAAGAAAAAAACAGAAAGAAAGAAAGACAGAAAGAGAAAAAAAACAGAAAGAACAGCAAAGAAAGAAAGAAGAGAAAAGAAGAAAGAAAAAGAAAGAAAAAGAAAGAAAGAAAAGAAAGACAGAAAGAAAAGACAGAACGAAAGAACGCAAAAACGAAAGAAAGACACGGGAACAAGAAAGGAAATAAACGAAAAGAAAAGAAAAAGAAAGCACGAAAAAGAAAGCACGAAAGAACCCGCGACAAAGAAAGCAAGCCCAAGAAAAAAGAAACGAAAGAAAGAAGGGAAAGACAAGAAAGCAACGAATGAAAGAAAGACAGCCAAAAAAAAGCAAACAAGAGCAGAAAGAAAGAAAAGACAAGAAAGACAGAAAGAGAGAATTGAAATGCAGGAGAATGAAAGAAAGAAAGAAGGAATAACCCCCCCCCCCACCCCCCCCCCCCTCCCCCCCCCGCACCCCCAGCACTATTTCTTTTCTTCTCCCCCTATAACCTGTCTGAAAGAATGTGAAGTATTACTTGGCAAATTCTCAATATCTAAATAGTCAGCAGTATTCAGAATATATCTATAATAAAGAATATGAAATGAAATTCCAAATCCAAGCCTCAACTAATTTTCCCCTCCGAATAGGACTATGTACAATGGAACTTGTTCCTTAATGTATTCTCCGTTATGGACACTCTTAAATTATTTCCCTCACCAGGAAAAGAAGTTGTCATACCATCCCTTCTAGGGGATCGCCAGTGGTTACAGCTCCATTAGGAAATAGCTTTAAATGTAGAAGCAAACAAACCAAAAAATTCTTGGGGGATTTTTTTTTTTAAAAACACCTTCAATGGGCCATCTAAGTTCTGGAATTTTTCGAACCACAGGATTAAAAGAAGAAGGATCAACAATGAAGAAAACACAAGACCAACAGAAAAGGATGACTGAATGGAGCCATTAACGCCGGGCAATGGCGGGAAAAAGATACACACTATGTGGCGGACAGAGAAACGCTTCTTTTTCTTCTTTGCCCGCCACACACTCGTTCTCTCCTTCCACCATGTGGGATCTTGGCATGGAACTTGGGTTGTGGGTGCCTGTAGGCTTTCCTTTATTCCACTGAGCTATCTTCCTTGCTCTTCCTTCTGGTTTTAATTGTTCAACCTCCTACTACAAACTTAAACATTTTGCAGACGGAATAATATCTTACTGGTAACTGCCTTTTCTGTCCAGCATTGCCTGAGGAGCAGTGTGTGTTCAGAAGCGATTTGTTGCCCCAAATCAGGCTACTCTACGGAACCAATAAGCATTTTGAAACTTAGATTTCAGAGCTAAGCTCTGGGCATAGATGTTATTTGTGGCCTGAAGATTTTCATAGCAATCTTTTCAACCAATTGGGAAAACCTGGAAAAAGACCGCCCCCCCCCACATACCTTACCCATTGTTTTGATATAAGAAGTTTCCTGAGTTCCCTCAGGTTCCACATCCAAAACACGGGCAGAAATGGTGAAGCCTGCACTTTTGGCCCTGTGTGTGATCCTGGGACATCCAGAGGGGAAGCAAGAAGCGAAGTCGACGCATATCCAGGATGATTCCCGACGTGCTCCTGGGACACCGTGCCCTCGCTCCATACACACACACCCAATGAAAACTAAATTAGAAAAGAGAGAAGGAGAGATTTTGGGTTGGGGACGGACTAGGAATCTGTAAGCTTGTGGACATTCTAATCTCCCTAAGCGTTTAGAGCAAGCCAGCTGTATTTAGAGCAGCCATCTGTGGATAGTCTCTGAGTCTTTAAAAGTCATCCCCCATTGCTGAGATTACCCTGGGGGAAGGAACAAACCCTATAATCTGAAGTCGCACCTTCTCCCAATCTCTGTTTAAAAAAACGGATATTGAGGGCTGGGAGACCGGCTCAGGAGTTCACAGACGCGCACTCGCAAGCCAGAAGAGAGAGAAGTCCATGTAAGCATGCCAGGCCGAAATGCAGCCTGCACTTCCGGGTCTAGTGACTGGAGCCTGGGAAATCCCAGAGTGAAGCAAAAAAGAGGTAGAAGCAATCCAAGACAATACTTGAAGTCACCCTGGGACACACACACACACACATACACACACACACACACACACACTAAATAAATAAATAAAGAAAGAAAGAACGATACGGAGATTAGTTCTCTGTTGTACATAAACTCTTATCAGGAGGTCGGGCAGATCAACTGGGTTGGACCCCAATATGAACAGACCAATGAGATGTAGAGGACCCAAAACTACAATAGGCTTGCAAAAATTGTAGCTAACCAATGAGGAAAAGCTGCTTTTCCTGAGCCTGACCCTGGTAGCCATCTTTGACCCCCTTGCTGCATGTCTGTGAGTTCCTTTCCAGCTTCCTCCCCTCTCATGGAACTCTATTGTCTGAAGTCGCGAGTTCTTCTTGGCTCTCTTGTCCCTTGCAGATTCATGTCCATGAAGTTCATTCTTTTTCTCCTCTAATAAACTCTGCCATAATCCTCTACATGTGTTCTGGTTTCTATCAGGCTCTCTAACACAAGAACTTGGATACATAAGACCCTAGAGAGTACTGGCCAACATTTTGGCAAGCATAGCCAGGAGATCAAAATTCCTAATCACCCCGATCTTTGTCTTCCACTACGCAAAATAGGTCCGCTTTCTTCCATCATCATGAGTTTGATGAGCCTCACGTGCTGGTCTGTCCAGTGTGCAGTAACTGTGGATGGGCAAATTAATCGGTGGCAAGGGCGTCTGGGGACCACAAGGATCTTCACTTTTGAGATCTGTT